>JAPQWV010004541.1:0-29000 GCA_027422505.1 Craterostigma plantagineum
AATATCTGCCAAATATGAAATATGTGCTTAAAAATAAGATGTTCGAGGAAAGACCGAAAACGCATGTTTACGGGTATAAAAAGCCTACGTAAAATCTTCACTTACAGGTCATCAGAGTCAAGTGGTACTTACATGCAAGAGATGAGATCATTTTCGAACTCCTACAACATATATCGGGAAGCTACCCACGAAGATTGCTCGAAGGAATAACAAAAAGCACGAGAGAAATGATTGAGGAGCAAGAAGCCGTTCGCGAACGCCTATTCACCATACAAGACGCTATGCAGAGCACTGTCCGCGCATGGTTGCAGGTATCCATTACATCGCGATTCTCACATAAATCTCCATGTGACCTAATTGCATCATAAATTGCTTCACTTTTGAAAGTTAGTGTCCTTATAACACCTAAGTTGGGTTTTTGGAAAATGCCACTTTATGATTAATCCTCAAATAAAGCAACTCTGACGAAGCCACACATGATTTATTCCCACAATATTTGGCATTTGCAGACCGCCACGTGTCGAAGTCCCATCGACAAATTAGGTTACGCATTGCGTCCTTAAATTGCATCAATTTGGAAAGTTATTGTCTTTAAATTGCTAGTCGGTATCCTTAACAACCACCATTGATGATAGACGATAGTATTAGGCAACATTTTGGTCGATTATTTTAAAGAAATACCCGCTATTTGCCCTGGAAATTTTCCGAATATCTATTCTATTATATAAAAGGGGGTGGCTAAAAACTTGTCAATCTGGTCCGTCATTTTGTTTACAATTTAGTCATTTTGTTTGTAATTTAATTAATTTAATAGGTTATCATTTAACTTTTAAATTTATTAGTTATTGCAATTATACCCAACACATTAGCTTTCACTTTATATTTTTAAAAACTATATTTCATTATTAAATATTAAATGTTATAATATCAAAATTGAAATAACATGAATATATTATATTCTTAAGCACACGCATAGAGTGTCCGGAAAGTACTGGTATTAAATTATTAATTTCATCAGGACCAAAGTCTCCAAGTCCAACACAACCTAGGAGTTTTCGGCGGTTGCGGGCTCGTTCTATCGATAATCACGGGCCTCTTTGGCATAAACGTCGACGGCATGCCTGGAGCGCAGAACGCTCCGTACGCCTTTGCAGTGTTTTCGTGCGCTCTTTTCGTATTGGGAGCCGTTTTGATAGCGATCGGTTTGGTCTATTTGGGCCTTAGAAAGCCGATAACCGAAGAGAGGGCTGAGGTTAGGAAAGTTGAGCTTCAAGAGCTTGTGAGGATGTTTGAGCAAGAAGCTGAAGCTCATGTCCAAGTAAGAAAAGAAGAATCTTGAAGATGTGTACTACTTTGGTTATGAAAGGGAACACTCTGTTTTTTGTCTTCATTTATGATGTATATATATGTAATAGATATTCAATGTATTTCATCTCATTCGCGAAGAAAATATAAATATGTGCGTGATGGAATGTCGATCAGTTATCCTATAAACTAAATAAAACATAAATTGACGAAAAAATATATGTAATTTGGAAGAAGTTTATGACTTAATAGCTCGTTAGGTAGTAGATATCAACCAATCAACCTACGTGAAGAGAGATTTTTTGAAGAGGATATTAATGAGAGGTCTTTTTTTTTCGGTGATATTCTTAAAGAGGCTCTCAGAAATATCTACAATGATCTCAGAAAATATCCATTGATGAGATTATTTATGTAGAGTAACGCACCAACCAATAGCGGATTTGCATTGTACGTTTCACTTCTTTTGCAGTAACTTAGGTATATCTTTCAATGGAGAATCAAGTGGTGAGGAGAAGGACCAACGTCATCGCAGCTCACTTAGCATCCCACGAAGAGATATCAGCATCTGCGGCGCATATTTTTCCGATGGTATGTATTCCTCGTTTGAATTAGTAGTGGATTGCCCCAATTTCGGATAATGGTCTTATGTTGCTCGACAGATTGTCTCACTTATCTGCTCTGTTTTTTATTTGTCTTATCGCAATGTCTAGAGCTGTAGCAACAGTCTGAATCCAATAACCCGAAGGTGTGACAATAGGATGTCCTTTGCTCGCCAAGGATCTAATTCGCAAGGTTTCTTCATGAGACAATCTTCCAATAATGAACAGGTGTAGAAATTACTTCAATTTATATGCGTGTGCCATGTCTCAGAAGGTCGATGTTTATTGTTGTTGTCTTTTTGTTCTCACAGGCTAATTATGTGCAACCAGCGAAATATCCCTTGAAGTTCACGAAATGTGGAGCTATCCCACGCGACGATCCCATGTTTGCCAAGCCTAGGAAGGTCGAACACGAACTTCCAAGGGTTAGGGAAATTCAATCGTCGGGTCAATCATGTGGTGGAACTGCTTATCCTTCACTCGACGGTCCAAGATTTGCAAGGCCAAACGAAGGCCTCAAGGAAAGCTCTCAAGTTCCCCCTCCTCCAAGTGGTAAGGAAACAAGTTGTTCTGCGAACAATTTCATCTTCTATGGAACTTACGCCGAATGATTAAAAGTGCATGTGAATCGGTGGAACTCTGTTTTTCCACAAGCGCATGATAACATTCTCAACATGAATGATGATGAAGTTGAGATGGTCACTTTCTGAATCATTTGAAAACTTTATGGCTTATGTTATCAAGTGGAAGTTAGCCATTTTTTCTTGACTCCATTGCTTCTTGGTTTTTCGATTCCTCAGGATTTGAGATTCCACCGAGAATGAATGTCGAAGAATCAAGATTCAGTTTCGTCGTTACTTTGGAAATCCCAGGTGTCAGCAGCGACAACATCAAAGTAGAGATTCACGACAAAAAGTAAACCCTAAAGAAGATTATAACTAATCTTACGTACTTCAATCCTCCGTTTCCTACACCTAACGAGCCTTTCCTATTTTTTTGTTACAGCTTGATTGTAACAGGAAACAGACCATCATCGCCTAGCTCGCAATTGTCTTACCATAAACAGGAAATTTCACAGGGACCATTTCGCATAGTTTGGCCACTCCCCACTAATGCAAACAAGGAGACCGTTTCAGCCGAGATACAGTGAGTTCATTTGTTCCTTCTCATTTATGTGCTTGAGACTATATTGGATCGGAATTTAGAAGAACAAAACAGAGCCGTGAATTGATTTACGTCTATTTCAATTCACATACATCGTCTTCTGAGCTTCTTATGCATCATCTCCTTTACACTGCTGCTGATGAACTGAACTTGATTTGGTGCAGAGATGGGATGTTGATGATTACAGTTCCCAAGCTTTCAGGGATAAGATGGCTTAGGAAGGCTCATTTGTAGATTCGAATACTTGTAATATAATGTGATTCTTCGTTTTTTTATATAGAAATGTTTTGATCTTTTCTTACACTATATTGTGAATTGTCTGCTTTTATTTTGTCTTAGCTGTTCCTATGATATGTACGGCATGCAATTGCGTTGACTTTTTTTTACGTAGGAATCTTTTCATGTCAGTCGACCTTTAGCTCCCATATTTGTAAAATGTAAGGTGCGATAGGATATTCGAGGAAATATGAAATCGAAAATACATGTATACCAATACGGTATAATAGCAACGTAAAATCTTTACTTTTAAAGATGAATTTATTTCATTAGTAAATCCTAGAAACAAATCAAATAATATGGTGCAAACGTTCAAGACCTTTATGATAATTGTAAAAAAGAATAATGTAAGGAAATGTCATTATTTATTTAATTGACAAGTTCAAGATTAGCAGAAGATCAGCAGTCATTTACTCGACGTAGTCCCTCTAAATCCATAATTCCGTACATCGATATACGAATGTACATAGATATATACGAATGTATATATATACATTAGTGGTTTTGTGGCGCATTTTCCGTCAGAGAATGGAATTCGAAGGTTGAAGAAGTCATTCAGTCCCATTGTCAGATTATTCTACGTTAAGCTCATTCTCACTCGCTCTGAAGGTATGAACTAGTCAATTCGTTTGCTTCTGGTGTTGTTAAAAGCTGCTGAAAATCTCTCAAATCGTCGTAATTTTTCCAATCTGATCACCTGCATGGCATTCCGATTCGATCGATTTCGTTAGATTCACGTCATTTTGCAGTAAATTCCTCATCCATTTCATCTCGTAATATCGGATTTTGATCTTTTCTTCTTTCTCCTTCCGCCGATCATCGCTCCTACGTTGCCTGACTAATCGCCGTGGACGTCCAAAATCGAATCTGAACAGATTGCTGAAAATGCTGTGGTCACGCGCCGGCACCAACGTGGCAAAGCTCGCCGTCCGACGAGCTCTGTCAAGCACCCATTCTCACACAAAGGCTCGATTTCTCAAAATATCGATTTTCGCGCCAAAATCACAATCTTCCCCAATTCCCAGCCCAGTCCCGCTTTCTAGGTTGTCAGATAGCTTCCTAGACGGAACAAGCAGCGTCTACCTCGAAGAGCTCCAACGAACCTGGGAACAAGACCCAAACAGCGTCGACGAATCATGGGACAATTTCTTCCGAAATTTCGTCGGCCAAGCCTCAACTTCCCCAGGAATTTCAGGGCAGACCATCCAAGAAAGCATGAGGCTATTGCTCCTAGTCCGAGCCTACCAAGTTTACGGTCACTTGAAGGCCAACATCGACCCCTTAGGCTTAGAAGAGAGGTCAATCCCGGGCGACTTAGACCCTTCCCTGTACGGCTTCACCGAGGCCGACCTCGACAGAGAATTCTTCATCGGCGTATGGACAATGTCGGGATTCTTGTCCGAGAATCGCCCCGTGCAAACCTTGCGGGCCATACTGACCCGACTAGAGCAGGCCTACTGCGGGAAAATTGGGTACGAATACATGCACATAACGGACCGAGAGAAGTGCAATTGGCTGAGGGAGAAGATCGAAACGCCGACCCCAACTCGATACAACCGCGATAGGCGAGAGGTGATCCTCGACAGGCTCACGTGGAGCACTCAGTTCGAGAACTTCTTAGCCGCCAAGTGGACCGCGGCTAAGCGGTTCGGGCTCGAGGGGTGCGAGACGCTGATCCCGGGCATGAAGGAGATGTTCGACCGAGCCGCCGATCTCGGGGTGGAGAGCATAGTTATCGGCATGTCTCACAGGGGAAGGTTGAACGTACTAGGAAACGTTGTAAGGAAACCCATGGCTCAGATATTCAGTGAGTTCAGCGGTGGTACTAAGCCCGCCGACGAGGTTGGCCTCTACACTGGGACGGGCGATGTTAAGTACCATTTAGGGACGTCTTACGATCGACCGACGAGAAACGGTAAGAGAATCCACTTGTCTCTTGTCGCAAACCCTAGCCACTTAGAGGCTGTGGACCCCGTCGTGGTCGGGAAAACTAGGGCGAAGCAGTATTATTCGAACGATGTCGAGAGGACGAAGAACATGGCGGTTTTGGTCCATGGAGATGGGAGCTTTGCTGGCCAAGGCGTCGTTTATGAGACTTTGCACTTGAGCGCTCTGCCTAATTATACCACGGGCGGGACTATTCATGTCGTGGTGAACAATCAGGTGGCTTTTACGACGGATCCAAAGTCAGGGAGATCTTCGCAGTACTGTACTGACGTGGCTAAGGCTTTGAGCGCGCCGATCTTTCATGTCAACGGCGATGACGTGGAAACGGTCGTTTACGCTTGCGAATTGGCCGCCGAGTGGCGTCAGAAGTTCCACACGGACGTTGTGGTGGATATCGTCTGTTATCGTAGGTTTGGACATAACGAGATCGACGAGCCGTCGTTCACTCAGCCTAAGATGTATAAGGTTGGTTGGTCGTTTATATGATGGTTTTGTTTTGTCGATGAACTTATTCCGTGCTTTGCTAGAATGACCTCTTTGTTTGTTTTTATTACAGGTGATACGTAATCATCCCTCTGCGCTAGACATATACCAGAAGCAGCTTCTAGAATCTGGTCAGATCACGAAAGAAGACATCGATCGCCTGAACAACAAAGTTCTCGGCATACTAAACGAACAGTTCCTGGCAAGCAAAGATTACGTGCCCAAGAGAAGGGATTGGCTCTCTGCTTACTGGGCTGGCTTCAAATCCCCCGAACAGCTCGCACGTATTCACAACACTGGGTAATAAATCTAAAGTCATAATCCTTACATACATTGCTGCTGCTTATCGTATCGTATGTAATAACCTTCCATCTTCAAATCTCTTGAAGGGTCAAACCTGAGATTCTGAAAACCGTTGGCAAGGCAATCACGACCATCCCCGAAAATATCAAGCCTCACAGAGCGGTGAGGAGAATCTTCGACGAGCGTGCGAAGATGATCGAGACGGGCGAGGGCATCGACTGGGCTCTCGGCGAAGCGCTCGCCTTTGCAACTCTTGTCGTAGAGGGGAACCATGTGAGGCTGAGCGGTCAGGACGTGGAGAGAGGTACCTTCAGCCATAGACACTCTGTGATTCACGATCAAGAAACTGGCGAAAAGTATTGCCCCTTACAACATGTAGTGATGAACCAACACGTGGAGATGTTTACCGTTAGCAACAGGTATTTCTGTTCCCACTCATATGGAGAGACGTTATTTCGCACGATTTTTGATAGTAAACTTCGATCAATAGCTCTCTCTCGGAGTTTGGAGTTTTGGGATTCGAATTAGGCTACTCTATGGAGAACCCTAATTCCCTAGTAGTTTGGGAAGCTCAGTTCGGCGATTTTGCGAATGGGGCTCAAGTGATGTTCGACCAGTTTCTCAGCAGTGGTGAGGCGAAATGGCTTCGTCAGACTGGCTTAGTCGTCCTCCTTCCTCATGGATATGATGGCCAAGGACCCGAACATTCAAGTGCTCGCTTGGAGCGCTACCTTCAGGTTTTGACGCTGAAAAAATAATTCGCGGTTGTTTTATCTTTTTCGTGACTCGATCTTATGTATATATTCAGATGAGTGACGATAATCCTTATGTGATCCCCGAGATGGAGCCGACCCTAAGGACGCAGATCGATCCAAGAATGCAACTGGCAAGTGGTGAACGTTACTACGCCTGCGAATTATTACCATGTTCTGAGGCGCCAGGTAGGCATATATCGCGTTGAGCACGGATTCGATCGATCGCTTTTCGATAACCTGACGTTTTGAAAAAAAAATAAAAAAAAAACCCACAGATTCATAGGGAGTTTCGAAAGCCGCTCATCGTAATGGCCCCGAAGAATTTGCTTCGTCACAAGGACTGTAAATCGAACTTGTCTGAGCTCGACGATGTCCAAGGCCACCCTGGCTTTGACAAACAAGGGACAAGATTTAAACGCCTCATAAAGGATGCAAACGATCACTCGGATCTTGAAGAGGGCATTCGACGCCTGGTTCTTTGCTCGGGAAAGGTCTTACTAATTCCTTCTTTCAGACTATAATTTCCTTTTCTTCGACATTTCCACGACTAGAAAAAAAAAATTCGGGCGTTTCCAGGTCTATTACGAGCTCGAAGATGAGAGGACGAAAGTCGAAGCCAAGGACGTTGCTATCTGCAGAGTAGAACAGCTCTGTCCATTCCCTTACGACCTTATCCGGCGCGAACTGAAGAGATATCCAAGTACGTATTTCGAACACTCATATATATATGCATCATGCTTACCTCTTCACTATATCGAGCCTAAAATCTTCCTTTACGAAGCAGCAGAAGGATAATAAATCGATCCATCGATCTTTGTTTTCTGACTTCTTATCTTCTTTTTCTCCCTATATTTTCAGATGCAGAAGTGGTTTGGTGCCAAGAAGAGCCTATGAACATGGGTGCTTACGCACACATAAAAACTCGTCTGGGCACTGCAATGAAAGCTTCGGGCCGAGGTACCATAGACGACATAAAGTATGCGGGCCGGGCCCCGTCTGCTGCTACGGCGACGGGCTTCTACCAAGTTCACTTGAAGGAGCAGAGTCAGTTGCTGGAGAAAGCCATGCAGAAAGATCCAATCACTTTAATACCATGACGAGTTTCAGTTTTTCAGGTTGGTGGTTCAAAGTTGGTTTCTTCTTTTATTTCTTTTTAGCAGTATGAACATCCTGTTCATAGTTTGCGAAGCCGTGTTTAAGGTTTTAGCAACTTAAGAAATTAATAACTGATGTCCGAAGGTGACGTCATTGGGGTCGTTGATGACGGTAACTTCTCATTTTATTTATTTATTTACTGGGGATAGAGAATTAATTTTTCCTATTTTTAACGGATACATTGATTTGACTAGTGTGTTTGATTTCACTTGCTTCGTGTATAATGAGGTCGATTTTTTATTCAGACTGAATTTAATTGATGATGCGAGACGTACATTATATATATATATAAATTATTTTGGAAAATGAATGCTAACAAATCACACACGACAAAGGATATGAATTATCTCCAATTTCTAATTTGATCTCCTGTAGAGAAGAATAGATTTGTTGTAAACATAAAAGAAAATTGCTATATAGTTACAGACACATTTGGAATTAATCAATTCAAAGTTATGTGGACGTCCTAATCCAACCAACCGACCTAAGATATTTGTTTCCATATAAATTGTCCAAATTAGGTCCACTTCAACTTGTCCAAATTAAAATAACACAATAAAAATAAAATACAAACACTAATTTACAGCTTAGCAGTACCTGTCGTTTACCAAACGGTAGCAATTTCTAACACACGCACACACACATGTATTTAAATATTGTATTCATCAATAAGCCAACATAATTACATCCCAAAGGCCAAAAGTACAAGAAAGAAATAAGAAATGATCTCCCACAAACTCCACCATAAAAAAAATGAAACGAAATATCTTAACAGTTGGTTAGGTTAATCAATCTTGGCACCGATGAGACATACAGATAACAGAAAATTAAAATGTCCAAGAAATGATTGAAGATGAGGGTCCTTCACCTTTTATTAGAACCCTCTACTGTCCTTTCTCACCTTCTGACCCATCTCCATCTCTCGGGTCAGCCCGCCCTCGCTGCTCGAACCCGACGGGTTCAACCCATATTCGCTCGTCGGGTTACTGTACTGCGCACTGCTCTCATATTCTTGGCTTGCGAGTGCCATCTTTCGAAACTTCTTCATGTCCTCATTGTATTGGCTCGTGTCATAATCCGAGCTTCCGTAAGAACTGTACATTGTGCTGTGCCCTGGCTTCGTCCCTTCGTTTAAGTCAGACAAAGATACGTCTCCTTCCAACGCTCTTACAACCTAAGCATCGCAAAAGAATGCTATTTTGTTAGAATTTTTACTGATCTTTTCTTATTATCTTTCATTTTTTTTTTGCTGACCTGGCTCATTCTTGGCCTGCGCTTGGCTGAGTGACGAACGCAAGCAGCTGCGCAAGCGACCATTCGTGCCATTTCGCTGTGGTTGTAATCGTTTTGCAGCTTTTGGTCGATGAGTGAGTCGAAGTTTCCATCTTCGAGGGCTCGTGTGAGCAATGGCCTTGCCTGGAAATAATAATAGCAAATGCGTATAAGATAACACAAACTACAGAAAGAAACTTCGAAAAAAAAAAACAATTTTATGACAGCTTACCCAATCTACCAAACTGTCGTCCATGTACGTTTGGTTTGTGTCGACGGGGCGTCGCCCGGTAATTAACTCGAGGAGCATTACGCCGAAGGAGAATACGTCTGATTTTTCTGAAAGCTTACCCGAGGAAGCGTATTCTGGCGCTAGATACCTATAATTACGGTTAGAAACAAGTTATTTCAAGGTGGACAAATTTAACGCGTAATAAATCTAATTCATGAGATTACAAGCTATAAAAGGAAGAAGATTATACCCGAAAGTACCCATCACCCGAGTAGAGACGTGAGTATTGGCATCAGAAGAGAACTTGGCAAGACCAAAATCGGCAACCTATACAGTTAACATAAGTCTATAAATTCCCAAAATGCGATGTAAATCAACCGTTTATGATTACTTGGTAATTTACGTATTTGTATCGTTGACCAAGTTATTTTCGGACAAGATTAAGATGGCTTTAATCTCATCAGCTTGAGCTTTGGATAAAGCTATAGAGTTAACGCGTCATAACACTACGATTGAAGTTACCTTCGCTTCGAAATTGAAGTCGAGTAGAATATTGGCAGCCTTGATGTCTCTGTGAATGATCTTCGGATGGCCTGCGATAAAAAAGGAACAAAACTGTTCGAAATCAAGTGCGCAAATAACGAGCAAACTTCTCTTTCATCATTTTGTCCACAGCATTCAAACGATAATTATCAGAAAAAACACTCACAGTCTTCATGCAAATACGCAAGTCCCTTCGCCGAACCGAGGGCAATCTTCAATCGAATAGGCCACTCCATCACTGGCCTCCCCTTCCCTGTTTCAATACAAAGTCGTTCTTTTTCTCACACCCCATACAACACTCAACAAAAGGGCAAATATATCATACAACAGTTAAACTAACTAACCGTGCAAATGGAACTCCAAAGTATTATTGGGCACGAACTCATACACGAGCAACCTCTGAGTGCCCGAGATGCAATAACCAACCAATGAAACGAGGTGCTTGTGATGAACCCTACTAATGATCTCAACCTCGGCCTGAAACTCGCGCTCCCCCTGCCCGCTCCCAATTTTGAGCTGCTTCACGGCGACTTCTTTCCCATTGGGCAGCACCCCTCTGTGCACATAACCGAACCCGCCCTGCCCGAGAAGATTGGCGTCGGAAAACCCATCTGTGGCCATCGCAAGTTCTTCGTAAGTGAACATGCTCTTGGAGAAACCCAAGCCCATGCCTGGGGATGGTGGTGGGAGTGGGGTTTCTGAGCCTGAATAACCCGAGCCACCGCTGCTGCTGAGGTAAGCATGAGGTGGCGGTGGTGGTTGGTGGTGGTGAAGTGGTGGTCGGGCGGCTCCGGCGGGTGGTGGGCTTGGCTTGGGTGGTGGGATTGAGATGGCATGGTCTTTGGGCGGTGGTGCATTTTGCCAATTTTGTACTGTGCCACCATAGGGATCAGCTGAAGGAAAACATTGAAGAAGATGATAGTTAGCTTCATTGGAAGAAATAGCTAAGAGTTTATACACACATGAGAAGGAGATGATGTAATGAACAGTAAATAATAAGCATTAAGCAATATGATGTCTGATTGATTGAAGAAAAAATACTAAATGGGAGATATACGTTTAGGAGCATGTGGTGGTGGAGGTGGTGGCGCGTAGTAATCAGGCGGTGGCCTTCTCTTCTTCTTTTTGCAGCACATGAACAGGATAGTCAAAATCACAAGCACAGCAACGCCGCCGATGGCTATCCCCACCACCAACCCAGTCGATACGCCGCCAGACGACGACGAATTTCCCCCGGAAGGTGGCGGCGTCAGAGATCCCGGCGGAGATCCTCGACTCGACGGAGGAGATCCTGACCGTCCGGTGGGAGGTGGAGGAGGTGGCGTAGAGGAGCTGCTACCGCCACCGCCGCCAGTGGGCGGGGCAGGAGGAGATCCGGTGGGAGGCGGCGTGGATGACGGCGGAGAGGGAGGAGATGTGGTGGGTGGCGGCGTGGAGGATGGGGGAGAGGGAGGGCTTGTGGTGGGCGGAGGAGTGGACGATGGCGGAGATGGAGGGCTCGTGGTGGGTGGTGGGGTTGACGACGGCGGAACGGGTGGAGGCGGTGATGCTGACGTGGTCGGAGGTGGCGAAGTTGCAGGTATGGGAGGTGGTGCGGTGGTGTTCGATGGAGGAGGCGGCGAGGATACCGGCGCCGGCGACGACATCAGAACTCAGATTTTCACTTTTTTTCCTATTCTTCAAAGCAACAGCTTACGCCACAAATTCCTGAGACAAAAAGTACCAAAATTAGGTATAGATTGGTTTGACGATGAAGAGGATGATGGAGTTTTCTTGAATCTAGCTATAGCTTGACAATGGCGATGGTTAGTCAGTCCATCTTCATTGTAGAGAGAGAGAGAGAGAGAGAGAGAGAGAGTTGAATATTTGCAGAATCTAAGAATAGGAAAGTGAGGTTTTTACGATTTCTTTTTCCATTTTCTATTTTCATTTTTCTTTGCCTTTGCCAAAATTGAACGCGTCGAGTCTAAGTAGACACCGCCGGCGCCGGGCGTTGATATATTTTGCTTATATTCACATTATATATATATTTAACATTTTATACACTTTTATAAATTAACATGAATTATATAAGCAGTAAATTGGTCCAAAGTCCAAACATGCCTCTCGCTCAGTCTTCATAAAAACAAAAAGTTTTCGGGGCACAATGCTTTTTCTTATTTTGTTTGTATTATTAAATAAAATTTCGTATATTTTTTCAAGCAGCACATGCCCTCCTACAATACAGCTAATGCTCACCTGTGCACGCGTCACCAATCATTCGACTTGCTCCTTCTCTATATACGGATTAGATATGCAATTAACTCATTATTATTAATAATTAGTTAATTAACAATGAGTTAATTACTGGACTTAGTAACGGGATATTAATTGACTATTTATGCATTTTCGTTGTCGTCTTACGCCGTGTTGGGTAATATTTTTCTAGAAGCGAATACCCACTTGTTTAGGAAATGGTTGCATACATATTATATTACGTTGGTAAGTAGCTGTATCGATCGTGTTATATAATTAGATATTTACACCTTAACGTCTGCTGTTTTTCCATTTTAAGAATTTGAATATCAAATATATGCTAATTGGGCCCTAATATTACAGTTAGTTGGGCCGTGATATGATTTATAAGAGGCCCACAAATTCAGTTATGAGGCCCATACTATTAATTATAGAAAGCCCAAGTGGAATTTCATCAAGCCCATCTGCCCACTTTAATATGGTGTTTTCGAGCGACTTTTAGTTTTATACATTTGCAAGAAAAAGAAAAGGAACAATTATGGGGGGAAAAAGAGTTGGTTGCTTGTAAGAGATGCAAAGGCCAAAGCTTTTTACTCGCATGCTTTCTTTGCCATTACAAGCTTGGTCTTCTTGACTCTTGACCCATATGTATTAAAAAAAATCATTGAATAATGCATACAACGTTTGGTGATTGATTCAGTTAACTTCGTTGGTTATAATTTAAACATTTGATATTTTTTTAAGTAAGCACGAGGGAAATTAATGTCGTAAATAATGGAATCATTGATGACGTCACCCATAATCTTGGTCCCATAATTCGTAATACTCGTGGAACTCATTGTCCGAAGAAGATTACGTAATAAATCAATGGCCAACAAAAAGAGAAGCTCCATTATCACACAAATATGCTCGCATGGCATTTGTTCTTCAGTATAGAAGAGCTGCGATTTATTATTATTTTTTAAATAATAAAACAGGGTAAAAAATACAAATTTTATTCTTTTGTGGCTTTTACGTGAAGCTGGCAATGTTCTTCTGTTGTTCTTCACAAAATAGTATTTTGCTCAATATTATTCACAGATTGCCGGCAACCACGTAATATCCCACCAACAGATTTCTTGTATTTTCTCCGTTCTTGAAAAATATTCAAACCAAAATCTTTGAGGGTCTTCGTCAAGATTGAGCCTTTTCCCCCCTCAAGAAATTATCCCAATCACATCGTCTTCTTCAACGCAGAGACGGATTCATTACATGCATCATTTCATTACAAGGCGATAAACGAAGCTTACAAATCTTTGCTTCTCTGCAGCTGAATCGAGGTTCTCTAGCTGACATTTTGCATCTGTATCACCTGATTTTGTTCACATTTCGTCTTCTATAATTTGGGGGGGATTGTGAGATTCTTCATTTATTTCCTGCAATATTAGAGGGATTTTGCTACTGCTAATTTTCTGTATTGTGGGCTCTTACGATCAGCTTGTATTTGATTGGTAAATGATTCAATTTGAGTGAAAAGGTTATCTTCTTGATTAATCTTGGTGGAGATTTCTGAAGAGATTATTGGTTTGAATTCTGCAAAAGGTCATCTTCTTGATTCATCTTGGCAGAGAGATTTTCGAAGTGATTGGTTTGAATTTTCCTTCTGCTGTCCGAAACCGTGTCTGAAAAATGGGGAAACAGAGTGGTAAGAACAAGAAATCCTTAGGAGATTCATCGTACGAAGCTAATTCGAAGTCCTTCAAATCCTCGGAAAACAGCCCTAGAGCCCCCGACAAAGACACGGCCCTCTTCATCTCCATGTCCCAAGAACTCAAAGACGAAGGCAATCGATTATTCCAAAGAAGAGACTACGAAGGAGCAATGCTAAAGTACGATAACGCAATCAAACTCCTCCCAAGGAACCACATAAATGTCTCATACCTAAGGAGCAACTTAGCCGAGTGCTATATGCAGTTGGGCATCGCCGAGTTCCCCAAGGCCATCCACGAGTGCAATTTGGCCTTAGAAGTCACGCCGAAATACACCAAGGCTCTGCTGAAGAGGGCTCGTTGTTACGAAGCATTGAATCGATTAGACTTAGCCCTTAGAGACGTAGGGACTGTTTTGGCCATGGAGCAGAATAATCTCATGGCTGTGGAAATCGAAGAGAGGGTTAAGACTGCTATTTCGAAGCAAGGGTCGGGAAATGAGAGCCCTGTTCATTTAGTTCCTTTGCCCGAGTATTTCGAATTGCTTCAGTCGCCAAGAACCCTAGAGAAGACGTCGAAGGAAGATGGCAATAATGCTTCCAAGGAGAAGGCTAACGAGGAAAGCTGCAATGGGCCGAGAAAGGAAAGGGAATCTGATTGGAAAATCTTGTACAGACAAGTTAAGGAAAAAGAATCTGATGAGAAGGGCTTAAACGGACAACATGCTAATAAGGAAAGAGAAGCTGATTGGATGAGCTTATACAGACAAGTCTTGGAGAAAGAAGCTTGCGAGAGGAAAGCTCTCAGGGAAAGAAAAGCCCAAGAGAAGCTGTTAAGGAGGTCCGAGGAATACGTAGAGGAGAAGAAAACGGAGGATAAAGTGGTCGTCGAGGAGGAAAAAATCATCAGCGGCAACGAAGGAAGGCCTGGGAAAACAGTGAAGTTAGTCTTCGGCGAAGACATAAGGTGTGCCCAAATTCCCCTCAGCTGCGATCTGTTGAAACTGAGGGAAATCGTCGCCGATCGATTTCCCAATTCTAAGGCCGTTCTAATCAAGTATAGGGATCAAGAAGGAGATTTAGTCACAATCACCACCGTAGAAGAGCTGAAGTTAGCCGAACAATCTGCTGCTCATAAAGGCACATTCAAGCTCTTCGTCGTCGAAGTTTCCCCCGAGCAAGACCCGTTCTTCGAAAAGATCATTACAATGGGTAATAGCAACGAACAAGAAGAAGAAGACAGCTTCTATCCCAGCAAAAAGCGCATCGCTGGGCCCGCAAGAATCGAATCCGCTTGCATCAGCGATTGGATCGTTCAGTTTGCTCAGTTCTTCAAGAACTACGTAGGGTTCGACGTGGATTCTTACCTCGACCTCCACGAAAACGCCATAAAGCTGTACTCGGACGCCATGGAGGAAACGGTGACGAGCGACGAGGCGCAAGAATTATTCGCCGAGGCCGCCGATAAATTCCAAGAAATGGCCGCATTAGCGCTCTTCAACTGGGGAAACGTACACATGGCGAGGGCGAGAAAGAGGGTTTACTTCCCAGACGACTCTTCAAGCGAGCAAGTTCTTTCCCAGGTTAAGAATGCGTACGACTGGGCGATAAAGGAATACGTCAAGGCTGGCGAAAAGTACGAACACGCCCTCAAGATCAAGCCCAATTTCTACGAAGCAGTGCTCGCCTTAGGTCAGCAGCAGTTTGAGCGTGCGAAGCTTTCTTGGTACTACGCAGTGGGAACCTCGGTGGACTTGTCCGAATGGCCGTCGACCGAAGCGCTCGAGCTTTACAACTACGCCGAGGAAAATATGGAGAAGGGAATGCAAATGTGGGAGGCGGCCGAGGCTCAGAGGATGCTTCTTACGAAGGCGCCTTCTCAGATTCCTAGCAAGGCGGAGAATCTGTTGAATAAGATGAAGCTCGGCGGCGTTCTGAAGAACGTCAAGGATGAAGAAGCTGCCGAGCAAGCGGCGACTATGAGGTCTCAGATCAACGTGATTTGGGGAACGATGCTCTACGAAAGGTCGATCATGGAGTTTAAGCTGGGCTTGCCCGTGTGGCAAGAGTGCCTTGAGGTTTCGTTGGAGAAATTCGAGCTCGCCGGCGCTTCGCCGTCGGATATTGCGGTGATGGTGAAGAATCACTGCTCGAACGATGCGACGCTCGAAGGTACGCCCTCGCTTTTTTTTTCCTTTTCCTATGGCGGAACGACGACATTTTTAGTTCCCAGTATTTGGGATATAGGCGTTTCTGGTTCTCATCTCAATGTTATCGATTTTGGGCTGTTTTGAAGTGGCACCTCGGAATGGGGACCAGAAACGTCCGTACTCCATTCATTGGGTACTAAAAATGTCGTTCACCTTGGGAAGTGGTTTCCTGACGTTTTTCTTTGGCGTGTTTTTTTTTCTCTTGAAGGTTTGGGATTCAACATTAACGAGATAATACAGGCTTGGAATGAGATGTACGAAGCGAAGAGGTGGCAGAGCAGCATTCCTTCTTTTCGCGTCGAGCCTCTGCTTCGAAGGAGGGTTTCGAAGCTCTATCACGCCCTCGAACACGCATAAACGCTCGGGATGATTTTTTTGCTGGTGAATATAGTTTTCTGAAGATCTTCGACAACAATCGACGGCAATATCGTTTTCTGTAGATTGATTATATGCTCGACTTTTCCGATATTTCGATACTCTACCAAGGCGCAAGTTGTGTGCTTTTCAGGCTTGTGCGAGCCGTTCTTTTCGGGTTTTTTTTCAGGCATGTTTGTTGCAAGTGTACGAGGTAAACGGTAGTGATGATGTACTTTACAATATATATACACATATATTTATCATCTTTATTGAATTAATGGATATGTTATATTTCATTCTTCAATGCCTAATTTTGGCATTTCTATATAACAGCATGATAATTTGATATGTAACTAAACCAACCAGAACGTCTGTTATCTTTACCCTTTTTTTTTCGAAACGATAGCTTTAATATTATTAACAAAAATACACGAGCTAAATAGCCCAAAAGGTCTCTCTGGTAATATCATCTCGGAAGAGAAACAAAGGCTCACATGGAGCAAAAAACCCAACAACAACGAAAAACCGACAGAAAAACAAGATACACGGTCTTAGACACGAAGAACTAAAGAACCTACCACACAAATAGCTATTAAGCTAAATCTACGATAGTCATCGCTGTTACATTTACCCTTCAAAACTGTAAAAAAAAAACCCAGAAATACAAAGGAGGAAAAAATTCAAAATGGCTGGGGACTTTCAGATCATTTCATCATACAAAAATAAATACAGTATAAATAAATAAACAAATAAATTATCACAAGCGCGCCGCCGAGGGACGCGTAAGACCATTCCGACCCAAACCGACGCCCAGACCTAGAGGCACGCTACTACCACCACGACTATTATTATTATCATTATTATTATTGTTATTATTATTACCTCGGCTATTATTATGGTTATTATTATGACCGTGGCTGCAGTGAGAAGAATGAACGTGCCCTTGACGACCGTTCTCAGAGGTATTATTCACGTCGATCGCCAAATGACCGTTGCCATTCGATCGGTTTTCCATCTGTACCATTCCGATCCCACGCGGCGGCGATGCGCCGGAATATTCCTCGACGGCCAACTCGACATCTTCGTTCTGACCGTTTATCAAGAAGTCGGTGCAGTTCTTCTTGCAGCCGTGGTCGTATGGGTTGCGGAAATGACCGTTTTGCCCTCGGAGGTAACCGTACCTCATCGCGTTGGCCATCTCGTTCGTGGTGATGTTGCGTGCAATCTGCGTCACGCCAACCAATCAATAGAAAGAAAATAAACTCAACTTATTTTTTCTCGAAAAGATGTTATTTTTTCACGAATGGTAATTAATTAAATTGCCTGAGAAGCCTGGACAGCTGTCAGCACAGCGACGCCAGAGAGGAGGAAGAAATCTGCGAATAGGAAAGATAAGGCGCCGACATGGTGATTGCCAGCGTGGCTCAACCATTCTATGAATGAAGATGGAGCCGTGGGGTCCGTCAACACCCCTGCGAAAGATATAGAATTAAACGCTCGAGGTTATTAAAATCAATCTCGTGGGATGTAAGAAAAAATAAGACGCACGTTAGTCTTACTTATCAGAGCCACCGTCCCTGTGATCAACATTGCAGTAACTTCGAGGACGAGGAATAAGAAAAAGTCCCACTTGTTTTTCTGCAGCAGAAAATTTAAAAGACTAGTCAGAGAAAGAAAAACCTACTTATAAACAATGTAGACATGGAGAAACCAACACATAGAATAAAAAAAGAGGATAATATAGAGCAGAAAATGTCACAGAACCTTGCCAATGCAATTGGAGACCCAAGGGCAGTGATGGTCGAATTGTTCGACGCAACGATCGCATATGGAACAGTGCTTTGCACGAAGTGGCCGAACAATCTGGTAAAAGGGAAAAGTCAAATGTCACATAATATTTTGTCAGAATGAGAACCGCTGCTGGTATTTCAATCAAATTAAGAAAAACATTGCACAGCGAATACCTTGCAAGTTGCGCAAAGCTGAGACCAATTTCCAGATAGTAGAGCAGGATTGTTTACGTCGATCTTCAGCAGAGGTTCCTATACATAGTACAAAATTAGTTGAGTGAAAAAATAAATATATGTTCAGAGCGCGCAAACTTTAGACTTGTTCGAGCATATGGAAACAGCCGTAAAATAAATGGGAATAAATGACGAGGGAGGAACTGATACTTAAAGATGGTAATAGTACTTACATCATCCTTCATGTTTTCAGAATCGCGCGTGTTCGTTCTGATATAACCGGGATCCTTGCTATAAATAATTAAAACAATAAAATAACATCAGGCATTAAATTATTTCTCGGAAGTACAAACAAATGAAAGAAGTGTTTGTGACGACGCTTAGGAAAAGAAAAAAGCTAACTATTGAGGGTTCGAGTTTGCAACGAATAACAAAACAAACCCCCAAACGCCAGCCATGGTCCAAAAAATTATTGACGAACCACATAGATACCTGCTACATCTATAGAATAGAATTAGACCGGCGGATGCTAAGAATACACCCATCCATGCAAAAAGGCCGAAGCCAGCAGTTAGCCTTGGCAAATTAGAAGCTGCAAGTATCCAAAATAGGATAACTTATCAAGAATAAAATCAAAAGACAAAAATAAAAAGAAACAATCAGATAGCTTACCCATAATGACTGAATGGACATATGTTACCAGCAGCGCAAAAATAACAGACCAAAGTATTGGAGCCATTCCTAATCTTGAAAGTTTGCCAATGAAACTGCTGCGATCCCATCGATTGTCAAACAACTTTTTAGCGTTTCCCTGCAGAAAGTACATAATAACAGCACACAGGGTCATGGCTGTGTCAAGCAAGGTTCATAATAGCAGAAAAAAGAAAAAATCCAGTATAGTACTTATTTCATGATAAATGCCACTGCCTAGAAAATCGTCCAAGATGCCATGAAACCTGATCAATTCCCCACTAAATAATACTCAATGTCCCTTGTCGCTTGAATTTATACCGAAAACTAAAGTCAGAAGAAAGAAGAACGAATATAAGAGTTTACAGGGTACCTACAAGGAAAAATGCAACTTGTCTGTGATTTTTGTCAGATGCGAGCTGAGCAGGTGTGAGTCCAGTATTATCTGTTACAACCAAATCTTCCTTCTTTCCTGCCTGGACCAAGATAGTGCATGCTTCTAAGTTGCCCCTAATGGCAGCCCAATGCAGAGGTGTGCAACCTAATTATGAAAGATGAACATTAGTTACTTATAAGAAGAATACAACAACAGTGGTAACTAACTAGAGCAATAAAACAATGTAAAAAATAGAAAATACACTGGAAAAATAGTAAGAATAGGTCACTTCAACTTACCATCCTTGTCTCGTCGTGCTCTATCTGCATTGAGGTATAATAGAAGACGTATACAGTCAGCAAATCCCTTGTAAGCAGCCCTGTAGCCATATAAAAGAGAATAAACTAAATGCACTTCCAAATTATTAATTGACAATTTCTTGGTCAGCAGCTCACGTCGGAAAAGTAAGAAAGCATGGCATGGTTACATTATTATTTCGGAAGCAACACATTAACTGCAGTGGAATAAGTGAGCCAACCGTAATATGGACCAAAAAAAGGGGATGCAAATGTCGTTTATGAACATTAATCTTAAACTGATGAAAACGTTACGACATGTAACTCAGCTACTCTATATATATGCATGTTAACAGTGAATCAAATTTATATTCGTCGAGTACCAGTGCAGTGGGCTTCTTCCATCATTATCAGGGACATCTGCATCAGCATTCCATTTTGTCACAATATGACAAAGGAAAGCGGTCTGACCATATTGTGCTGCAACATGCGTCGCCTACAATAGAATCAACCGTGACTGTAAATAGATGTCAAAATTGCGAAATGACGCCAAATCGAAATGTTCAAAATGAAAGAGGATCCTAAGACCAAATAAGACTACGCAACGCAATTGTGAACTTGTCATCAAAGTCGTTCCTTTATAGCAAGTAGCAACTGCAACAACTGTAATAAGAATACCTGATAGCCATTATTGTCCACTGCGTTGACCCGAGCACCATCTTGTAACAGAAGTTCGGCAACCTGAGTAGCACCCCTCACCGCACTCCAGTGCAGAGCTGTTTGGCCTGTATGATCACGTGCGTTAATATTACCCCCGTGCTGCCACATCATGAAACAGAACAAAAAAAAAAGTGAATCATCACAAAATCGCCAAAGCATGTTCATGAATTAAAAATCGGGTAAGAATTCTAATTAATGTATACGCAATACACATGATCCAATGATTTTCAAGCACCGAAGACCTCCCTTTATTGCTTGCTGCCGTGACCCATAAAGCAATTCATAGCACGCCAGACTATCCAATCCATGTTTTTCCATACAGAATTCACCTTTTATCACTACATTTTATAACCAATACATGGAAAAATATCTTAAACCTTTTGTAGGTATCCTTAGTTTCCAGTTCAAGAACTACTACTTTGCTAGCTTCTAACCAGTAAAGTTTAGTTTCGCACATCCCAATATCCCAAAAGCAATAACCAGTTTCGCAGTATGCTCGACAATAATTTCAAATCAAACTAGCTCAAAGACAAGTCTCGCATAAATAAGAAAACACAGGCGATGAAAAGATTACTATTTGATACCTCGATAATGTACTGTGCCTCGGCCGTTCTGTTATTAAGCGCGGCCCACTGTAGAGCGTAGTAACCAAGACCATCGGGTTCTGAAACAGAGCATCCTTCCTTTTCAACCAAACGCCGGAGTTTCTCCATATCTCCGTACGCCGCCGCAGTGTACACATCGTTCCTCAAGCTCTCATCTTCCGCCACAGAAGCTGCCGTGGAATTCTGACTGTGGTCGTTCCCTCCAGACTCAACCTCCTCAACAACCTCGATCTCCGACGACATAGATACAATTACAATAACAGTATCAACGAAAAAAAATCAAACCAAGACTAACAATGGAAATATGTTATCGAAGAACCACGAGGACTTGACTCGATTGGTTTGACAATCAACACATGAAATTGAAAATGAATGAATCAAATCAGTGTAATAATCTGAACCATTAAATACGTTTGAGAGAGAGGAGTTTTTCCGGGAAGGAGAAAGAGTTGACCGGGTCGGGCCAATAGATGAAGAAGATCCATTTATTTGGCTCCAAATAAATAATAATATAAACCGCCACTAGATAATCGAGTCGGGTCAAACAGTTAATATACGGTGCGACCCACGACGCGCTTCATCAATTAACTTCTACACGGATTTCGTGAGGTTTAATTGCAATAAATATATGTTGGAAATGTTTGCACATTAACCCCTGCAAATGTGAGTAATACGATTATTTCCCCACAAAACCCTTGATCCAATCATTCGAAGACCAAAGCCCTAATCTTGGGCCTGAAATTCAACCCTACCCTCTCTTTCTGTCTCGCTCTCAGGCACAAGACAGAAAAACGCTCAAATCTGCCATTTTTTCGTTTCTGATCTTTCGTTTCGTTTTCTCGTTAGCTGAAGGTTTAGCTTTTTCTAATTTTGTTTTGCGGAAAAATGGAGCTGAGTAGGTTGAGTGGTTACAAGGGTGAACTGAGCAAGCAACAAATGGCGGCGTGCGCATTCAAGGAGGCTGTGGTGGTCACCACCTTTTTGACGGCGCAAAGAACCGTTGCTTGCCTTCTTATGCTGGTAAAAGTTCGTCTTTTCACAAGTCTTTTCCCAGGGCGTTCTTATTTTCGTAAAATTAGTTTGCTTTTTGGAATTTCGCTCACGGATTTTGAGGAACTATATTGCTGCCTCTGTTCTTACAATCTGACGATACTAGTCTTACTCTTGTCCGTGTCCTTATTGGGTTAAGACATTCGAACTTTGTTGGCTGTTTAGTGTCTTTTTCTGTGTTTTGTTTTCTTCTTTTGCTGGTTATACCAATCTTTCTCTTTCTGAGAAACTGAAACTGAACAACTGTTATTCTTTAGTATATGAACCCTAGTGTCTTTGAACGTAGATAACTATAGAAGCTTACTTTTGGGTTGGTTCTGTTTTAATCTCTTTGAGTAGTTACCTAATCCTGCTTATCCTTAGCTTAATCCTGGACAACCTTATACTATCCTTGCTTGTTTTAGGAAAGATTGAATTTTTCCAACTTCATCTTGTAACTTCATCATCACCCCTTCTTCGGAAGAGTAATCTTAGATTCCTTCAAACCGTGTTCCTTTATATTTTAACAGGCTGGATCGCTCCTAATTGCTGCTGAAGAAATGGCAGAACTAGCTGAGGAACAGTAAGTTCACTTTTTCTATAAGTTGTAATACGAAGTATGGCTCAAAGCAAGATAAGAATGATACTTGTTAATAATCCTATCAGGCTTCCCTTGGGTGCACTTCATAACTTGGATAAGCACATTCGCAAACAAAAAGATGGGAGTGACACAGAGGATGATGACGAAGAAGATGGCGATGATGATAACCAAGAGGAAGACGACGATGATGGGGATGATGACTTTTCGGGCGGCGAAGAAGGTGAAGAGGATGAGGATGGTGATCCCGAGGATGATCGTCGGGCAAATGGCAATGGTCGTGGAGCTGATGAAGACGACGATGGTGATGATGATGATGATGACGACGATGATGGTGACGATGATGATGGTGACGACGATGATGATGATGAAGAAGAGGAAGAAGACGAAGATGAGGATCAACCACCAGCCAAGAAAAGAAAGTGAAGCACATCATAAATAAGATCTTTGCATGCGTTTCCTTCCATCTTTGTACTACTAGTATGGAGTCATTTCTTATCCAGCTTTGGTTGTTCTTCTTCAGTTTAGACCTAGTTGATTTGTTAGATAGTATCTCAATCGGATTTTGCTTTTGTTATCTTTCGCAGGACCATGCTATTGTGTCAGTTTCTGGGGTTATTATTATGATTTTCTCTGTTTTTCTTGTTTCCTACCATTTTATCCCTTTGTTATTACACACTGTTGGCATATGCTGAGCCAAGAGAAGTATCATTAGAGAATCATCCAAAGTTAGACAACATTTCGATCTTACAATTACAAAGTTAGTTACAACATCCATCATCCTAAACACTAAGAAGTTCCAAACAAGCAACTACGGTCTCTGATTCACACGACTCAAATACGAAGCTACAGTATCCCTAACTCTCTTCCCCAACTCGTCTTCATCTTCATCATCATTTTCCTCCCCGAAGAACGATGCCGAAAACCCTTCACTGACCAACGACTCATCATCGGCTGAAACCTCGCTGCACTTGATGAGAAAATTGTGCAGCAAACAACACGCTACAACAACGAAAGGCAAGGCATCGACGCACTGCCCCTTCCATTTTCTCCCCAAGAGCTTCCACCTTCGCCTGACCTTGGCGAACGCTGAGCTGAAAAGATTCATACTTTTCTTGTGGGTGTTGTTGAACGCCGTTTCGAAGGAACTGAACTCCTCTCCCTTCCCTCGAAATGGGGTCAAGAGCCAAGGCAGAAGCAGTGTTATCAATGTCGGATGGCGGGTCATGGCGGAAAGCCAAAAAACCGCCATGTACCTATGGCGGATGGCGTAGCGGAAAATGGCGATGTCATGGCGGACAAAAAAATACATGTATATTTTATATATATCTATAACTAATAACAACAATTAATACCAAAATATATCAATAGCAAATATCAATTAGGCTGAGAAGCCACAAAAACTCAAGTCAAGGTCTAAACAAGCCAAAAACACAAGTGAAGGTCTAAACAAGCAAATATCATTAGGGTCAAATTCGAGACTAGCACACATGAAAAGCCAAAACACAATAATTATCTAAACATCTTCATCCTCCTCATCGACCCCAAGATAGTCATCTTCCATGTTATCATCTACGGGAGCATATCCTTCTTCCTCTTCACCTTCCGAGCTCTCCGAATCAACAAATTCCGCCTCTTCTTCGGATTCTTCATCTACAAGCATTCTTTCTTTTCCTTTCCCCTTCCCTTTTGAGGCTTGTTTCTTCGAGCTACTCGAACCAACAACCGATTGATTCTTTCTTTTTGCGGCATTTCCTCTAGTATTCGTTAATGGCTCTCCAACCCCCGAAGCCTCAAACACGGTTTCCCAATTTAATGTGGTATCACCATCAAACACCAACTCCCGCCCGGCATCACCACCATCATCATCATCCATTTCTCCAACTAGCCACTCATTGCACTCATCAATGTTATCAAGTGAAATTGGGTCAATTTCATCTCTAACATCAAATCTTTTTCTTAATTGTTGATTGTACTTAACATAGACCAAATCGTGCATCTTCTTATGTTCGAGCCTATTTCTCTTCTTCGAATGAATCTGTCATAAAAGAATTATAAAATACTTATGAATCAACTCTAATTAACTTCTTCCAAACTCAACCAAAAGATAGAAGTGTATAAGTTACCTGCTCAAAGACGCTCCAATTGCGTTCACAGCCCGATGCACTACATGTCAAACTGAGGATTCTCATTGCTAATCTTTGCAAAGTTGGAGTATGAAAACCGTATAATCGCCACCATTTATCTGCAATAAAAACAACAATACACAATCAAGATATCTGAATAATCATATAGATAAAAATAAATAATTTTTATCTCACCTGGAGCAATGTGGTCCAGGTGTTGCTTCGCAAGATTCCCACCAAACATACCACCGCCGGCCTTATAAATTATTGACTCGTTCAAAATCTTCATTTGATCCTCTTTACCCACCACAAACCTCTCAATGCAATCCATAAACCCACGTCCAATCTCAAAGTCGAACTCCATTGAGGTATTGTTGTAGAAGATCTGTGGATTCAAAAAGTGTCCGGCCGCATGCAAAGGTCGATGAAGCTGACAATCCCATCTCTTATCAATGATTTCAAATGCATCTTTGTATTTGCTTGTGTTGTTGTTGAAAGCCTTCATAATCGCTTCTTTAAGCATACCGCAACATCACCCTTCTTTCCCATCAAATGTTTCTTCGCTCGGGTTATTCCTCCCTTCATTATTTTCTGACAAAAGTTACAAACTACGGTATTTGTGTCCTTGTCGTTTGGTGCGTGACAATACCTCCATCCAATGTCATCTCTAACCTTAGAACCCGTCTTCGAAGCTGCCGTTCCGCTCGATGTCCCGTCTTCCATCTCAGCTCTGCTCTTTCAAGGTGTTGTCGTCGCGTCGGTCAGTGTGCAGTCTGCTCGTGGGTGGCCGGCGGTAGGTTGGTCACGGTGGGTGACGTCAGAGGTGGGTGGGTTGGCCGCTAAAGCTTGCAATTTTGATGTTAGAGTTCTGTTTAGCATGCAATTTGGAAGTGAGGGTGTCGCTTAATCGGCTGTGAGCGATTGTAATTTTAGGGTTTAGTCAAAATTAGTTTTTAATTACATTAACTATATTGAAATTGGGTCAGCATGTGCTTCTTTATTTTTGACAAGCCCAAAATCCATCAACAAGCCCAAAGAAATACAATTTAAGCCCAAAAAAAAACCTAAATCGGCTATCTTCAAGCCATGACTGCCATTCCCGCCATACCGCCATGGTCATGGCGTCCGCCATGGCGCCGCCACCAAAAACCCCTTCAAGGCGGTTGCGGTATGTCGGATTTTCAGAAACCCGCCACGCCATACCGCCATGGCGCCGCCATGGCGGATTTTTGACAACACTGGGCAGAAGTGGATAATAGGAATCTCCCAATACATACTGAGGTACCGAAAAACTATTATCATCGCCATAGCTATTCAAATCCAAGCAAGGCCCGTTTAAATAGTCGCGAGAAATCTCTACCCCTTCGTAGAATTTTGATTTCTTCAGCACAGTCTCGGGTTTTTCGATCCCAGGCCAGCCTGCAGATAAATCCAAGAACCTACCTTCTGAGTCAACCAAACCTTGAACCAACAAACACCCATTGACACCATTTTCATTCTCATCCTCCAATTCGAACCTTTCGACACCGAGAATCCCACAGCAGTTGGGCAATGAGATCCACTTAAAACCCATCACAATTCTACCCATATCAGTTCCCAATTCAAACAAGTGGCCAAGATTGTCAACAATTGCTTTGCACACACAGTAGAAAGACTTACAAGCGACGTGTGAGCTCACACCAAACCTGCGAGCGAGTGCAGAGAAAGTAGCCGCGTGAGTGAGACGGAAGAGCGTCGCGGCGAGTGCAGCTTCAGGCGACAAGGAGATGGGTAGCGACGAGAGCGATGGAGTGAGGAGGAGCTGCAGCAGAGTGAATGAGGGTTTGGAGAGTCCGAAAAATTCGATCCATCGGCGGTCGTGGTCGGAGGATGAGGAGAGTAGAGAGTCGAACCAAGTGGATTGAACGGCGGTTGGCGGCGGCGGTGGTGGGATTGGGGGTAGTGTTAGAGAGAGGAGAGACACGAGATTTGCGAGGGAATTCGAAGTGGAGGAGAGGAGTGATTCCAATTTCAGGGACTGAGAGGGGCTAAGGCGGAGGTTGTGGCGGAGGAGGAAAGAGCGGGCGGCGGAAGCGGCCGAGATAAGGAGGGGCATCGCGGCGGAGAGGCGACTGTGGCGGTGGTGGCTCGGATCGGTGAGTTTCTCGGCGGCGAGTATCGTCTTTTGCTTCCGACGTCCTCGGCGGCGGCCAACGCGCCTCTTGGTAGCTCCGCCGACTGTCGTCATTTTTGGAGCTGGAGAGTATACGTGGCAGCGCTCAAATTCGCCGAATCTTATTTTTCCGCAAATTTTCACGCTCCCAAGCCGAAAGATTGAATGACAACAAAATTAAATGATTAAATAAAGGGGAATGAACAGTTAAATAAAAGGTGGAAACGTAATTATCTTTATTTTTTATTATTATTGTTTATCGATTTAGTCTTTACGGTTAATTCGAAAGTTATCAGGCGCCATATTCTCTGATTCAGTCGCTTTTCGCTCGCTCATATATATATATTGAGTTCGGCCACTGAAGAAGACGAAGATGATAATCATCGTATTGTCCCTTACTACACAGAAAACAACATGGTTTCGGGAAATTATGGTTTAGTGAGTCGTGGAGTGGCGATTTGGAGCTTGAATTCGACGAATGTACTTTCCCCGTAAGAAACGTTGGGCGACGATGAAGCAGCTTATAACCTACTCACCGCACAATTCCAAGCACCAAAATGGAGAGGTGGCGGGACCCATCAAGCCTGGCCCGAGTGGAGAGGAGGGCTTGAACCTTGATATGGTGGGACCCAATGAGCCCGGCCCGAGGAGGACGTGGGTTATTCCCGGCGAAGAACGAGACGTTGAGATGGAGGACGAACTCACTAGGGAACCGTGGAAAGAAGGCGAAGCGATCGCCGAGTACTTGTCGTTGTTGAATTCTGCTGCTTTAGAACTAATCGTGCCCTTTTTTTCTTGGCTTCTATTTCCTCGGAGTATGACTTTTAAGCCATGTGATGAAGCGGAACGAGACGTTAGAGGATATGTAGGTAGTGACAACAAATTATTGCGATAAAGATTATTGCTAGCACAACCTTTACAATTACTTTTTACAATCTTTTTGAAATGGGTGCTAATTTCCTATTTGTAGAGATATGATAGTTTAATAACTTAACATGCAACTTTGAATTTTCCTAAATAAATCCAAAGTAAAAGTCAACAAATACGAAGGAGAAATCATCATACATGCCATTTATCAAGTCCATGAAAGACCTATAATGCGTCCTGAGATTACAATACAACCACAAGATGGCTGAGTTGACGAATGATTTTAATAAAGTCACACTTTATTCGGAAATATGAAACATAGGATTATTACATCCAACACAACTGAACCTTAGCAACGAGGCCACCTCTTGTAAAAATCATATAGAATTTAAACTCAGACCCAGAGTTTACCGTTATGTGCTTTTTCACCCCTCTGCATTCAGAATGTCTGGGTCATTGCGAAGTTTGACAGGATGGAGTGGAGATACTTTTTCTTCAGTTTCCGTCTCCTATGATTGTGTCCCCTGAAATCCACCAACACCGACATATTCCGAGTTGAGAGAGAGAGAGAGAGAGAGAGAGAGAGAGAGAGAGAGAGAACCAATGAATGAATTCATCGTGTGTAATAAAGTGTTTGCATACCAGTATTGGTTGCGTAGCACGAAAGAATCAGTGGGCACTCTCTTTCCATTGTCGTTTCGATTCCAGTGGTACAAAGCATGTGTTCTGTTTGTGATCTCTAAAGTAGAATGTCCATAGCTGGCTTCGCGGAATGCTGAGTAATCTGGTTGGGGATCCCTAAATCTACACAGAAGCAAAAAGTATTTTCATCGACCCATTTTTTTTTTACGGAGAAAGGTGCTTGTGATTGCATGTATCAAACGGGGATTTTCCATAAACACTAGGTTTAGATGGCTTTAAGAGCTCTTTACCTGAGAGCAAGACCTTCTTGATTTCCACCATCCCCAACTGTTATGTACACAGGAGCTGATTTTTCTGGTACAGGATATGAACTTCCAGTTGTTCCGTTGTACCTAACACTTGAGATACGGTA
>JAPQWV010004542.1:0-29000 GCA_027422505.1 Craterostigma plantagineum
CTCCACGGCTCGTCCCCATCGATTCCGGCGAACTACAGCGGCCAACACCCACCGGCGAACAGCACGTGATAGATCCGTTCTTCCTCGTCATCATCGATTAAGCTTCGTTTGGGTAAAAAACTCCTAATTTGTTTAAATCTTGATTTTGATGTTTCGTTAAATTTCAATTCTTGCGTTTAAGTTTTTGTTTTTGGTTTAATATGTGCTTTATATATTGTGGGTTGCTTAGTAGATTGATATAATAAGTTACTTTTACATAATTGATTGGATTTCGGAATTTTCCCTAATTTCAAACCCTAATTTTGAAATTATGGCTTTTAGGTTTATTGATTCGATGGTTACTACGTGATTCAATTATGTGTGTGCTTGATGGTAGTTATGGCGATATTGACTTGTATACGTTACGATTAAGGATGGATACATACGAATACTACGGTCCGATAGATCGCTCCCTGTTGATATTCCAGGATAGTCATCGTTGTAACGATGTACTATCTAATTCTGATGGTGCCCTAGACACGCCTTTGACCGTTAAGGGTTTGGAGAGCGTCGTGTGGGGTAAGCTTTCACGACTGGTGCGCACCGGTCGTATTTTGAAGAAGTTGGATACGATGTCGTTCTACCGGCGTCTATAGTTGTGGATCTCATAAGTTAGATCCACACTTAATCACCGCTCTCGTAGAGAGGTGGAGGAAGGAGACGCACACGTTCCAAATGCCTGTGGGTGAGGCCACCGTCACGCTTGAGGACGTTGGTGTGCTGTGGGGACTCCCTGTCAATGGTCACTCAGTCAGTGGTGTGGTCCACAGCAGGATGCAGGATCGGTGGATCGATTACTTGGAGGAGCTGACTGGGTACAGACCTGTTGTGGGTGCATACAGCGGGACGAAGATATCGTTGAGGAGTTTGCAGACTGGCTAGAAGCCAACGAGATCGATGATGACAGCCCAGATTTTGAGGTCGATCAGCGCGCACGTGCATATGCGTTGTTGCTCATGGGCTCGGTAATGTTCCCGACACCACCAGCGGAAGCTCGACGTCCATGACTTTTCTCCCGCTGCTCGAAGACATAGACGCCGTGCACACTTACAGTTGGGGCAGCGCCGTTCTGACTTTCTTGTACAGAGAGCTATGTACTTCGTGCCAGCGTCAGAAGATGAACATCGGTGGAGCTTTGCGGTTGCTTCAAATGCGTTCTTTTGTGTAATTGAATTTTCTTGAGGTGTATACATACTAAAACTTATGTGTAGGTATGGGCATGGATTCGTATATTACCTGTGCAACCCATTATTATCCGTCCTCAAGTGCGAATGATGCCCACTGTCGAAGATGGAATTCAGTTGCCCATGCCGCCAGATGCTGCGAAGTAATAAAACAATGTTTATTAATTATTGCGTACTGCTAGAATATTTTTATTTAATAGATTCTTCTTAAAATATTATATATATTTTATATTTTTAACTCTTAAAATATTTAAAATATTTTAATATATTTTTCTTAAAATATTACTATTTTTTTCATTTCAGGTGGAATGCGCTTTTCGATCATACATACGCCATCGACGCATTCGAATTTGCGTGCGATTCGGGAGTCGATCGACAGCATGTCGATGGAGCAGTTCGTTTGCTGTGGTTCCATCTCACGCTCCGCGGTTCTATTACTTTCGATCACGTGGTACTCACGTCTAACAACCCTGAGATGGTAATCGTTAACAGCACTTTTCAAATGTTCTTTGCTATTAAACGTCATACCTAAGAAAAATGCGGGATCGTCCGTATCATAAAATCGCCACCAGTTTCGTCAACTTCTGGGGGCCATTTGATAAGTGGTATTAAACGGCACCGATTGGTATAATGCTCGGTTCTCTTCTGGTTCACTTGGCATTGGTTCATCGTTATTATCATCGTCGTCATCTGCGGGATCTGGAAAATCGTCTAGTGCCCCACCCTCGCCATCAGCTTCAGAGTCATTGACGTCACTATCTTGGACGGCATCATGAACGATCTCAGGCTGCGCCACCCGTCGAACTAATAGGAACGCAACGGCTACTCGAAGGTATAGCTTCAAGAGGGGCAAACGAAATATTCGTCAATCCTTCAGTAATTGATGTAATGTCAGGAAACGAATCCATCGGCGCGGGATTCGTGTACTCGTCGGGAGCATATACGTTGCGGTCGAACTGAACGATCTCAGTTGCCTCGACAAAGACCTCAATGTAATCGAGTTCGGCGTCCGGACCCAAGAAGTATGCGAGGTCGGCATCACTAGACATTAGTAGGAGATTATGATACAGTCGTGAGTGTTGATAGTATTCGTTCTTCACCCGAACGATTAAAAAGAAAGCACTACTGTCGACGGAAGTCATGTCGTACAGCATACTAAGAAATTGCTCGAAATTGGTTTCACGACGAATTCGTCGATATCCGATGGGTTGAATACTATATCGAACGGTGTTTGATTCGTGTATGATTTCATCGCCGTAATAGACAACTATTTGAATTTTTCTTGACACCACATTGGATATGTATGAAATTTTATGAATTATCAACGAGAAATCGTATGGCTTAAATAGGGAATATTGCCGCGTCTATTAAAAGTGACGTCGCGGGCAATGGCCGCGGCGCCGTGGCCAATGGACGCGACGATGGCCCATTACGCAAACATCGCGTAGTGGGTCGTCCTATCGGGAAATTTTAGTGGGTTAGTTGGTGGGTTAGTGGGCTGCGTCAAAGCGGGCCCCGCCCGGGCCCCGCCCGGGCCCAGCTGGTTATCAGCGAGATCAGACAGCGCCACGTCATCGTCGTATCTAATAGACGCGACGACGCGGCTATTGCACGCGTTTCGCTCGATTTTATTAATTTAGACCAATATAACCCTGTTTATCGAATTTTGCTTTAGATAGCTTTATTTTAATTAAAAAACCTAAATAAAATTCAAATACACGAATATTAAAGGTAAATCTATAGATAAATACCCAATTGTATAAAAAATTTGCAAGTCAGTACCCATTACGCATCTATATGGTACCCATATATGGTACCTATATATGTTCCATATCGTACCTTGCGGCAAGCTATATGGTGGTACCATTTTCTAACTGTATTATGTACCACAATACGTTTCTCTATGGTACCTAAATGTGTGATATGATGTACCTTGCGGCGGGTGGGTATCAATGTGTAAAAAATTTATTCTGACAGGTACCTGCATATAAAAAAATACTGACAGGGTACTGATTTGCTAATTTTTTATATTAATGGGTATTTTTATGTAAAATCCCCAATATTAAATGATTCAAAGTTTGCCGTTTAATTTATATTTTTACTTTTGTGGACTTTATAAATTGATTTTTTAATACTTCCAACCTGTCCCCCTCTCTCTCCCAACCGGCCACCCGGTTTGTGGTGACAGCCACAAATATCTATTTGATTTCTGAATCATAATTTTTTGAAATTACCAAATATATTAATACTTTATTACCAAAGGTTCAACTTTTTTTTTTTGAGGAAATGTTATCTTATTCATTATTAGTGCCTCTTGACGTTGAGATTTCTAATCTCGAGTTACCTAGTAATATTGTTGGTCCCGATTTTCACCCAAACGAAGAACTTCGGACGGATTAAACACGCCTAATAGATCGGAATCGAGAACGGGGGCGTGGGGCTTGGTGGTGTTCTTGAGGAGGCTCTCTCACTCTAACATATGTTTATTTTATCTACACACATAAGCGCACCTAACTATGTGTTAGGGTTTTAGTATTTATACCACAAGTTGGTATATAATACTTGGGCCCTTGTGTAAGCCCATTACAAAATAGCTACGGGCTAGCCCATTACGACCTAGCCCAAATTAACTAAAAGCTAACCAACAAAGATAATATAATGAAATTGAACACTACAAAATATTTCCTAACAATCTCCCCTTAGTGTTCAATCTTCAATTCAGTGAGGGATATCTTTGTTGGGTGTATTGGAGGAATCTCGAGTCCTAACAAACTCCCCCTACAAGGGATATCTCCTCTTCTTGCGGGGCATTGATGGCTCGACTAGGACTCACTTGTGAAGATTCTCCAATCTTCTTCTTCTCGACGCCGGATTCGTCGTCTTCGAATGGAAGTTGTCTGGTTCGGCCACGAAGTTGACTAGTCTGGCTCCAGAAGAAGGTAGGCGTGGGGTGTAAAAAATGTGCCAAGGCTCCATTGAAATGTGACTTTCAAGAGTAGGGTGCCCGGTCTCCAGAGTGGTCAGCGCAGTGGTGACGGAATGTGGTGGGTGAGATGTGCTATGGCTCCGTCGAGTGTTCCATTATGAACAAATAGCCTGACATATCAGAATGTGTGCGGAGGTAGTGGAAGCCTCCGGCGATGTGTAAGCGCAGAGGTAGTGGAAGCCTCCGGCGTGGCGTAGTTTGCGTAGGTGGTGGAGTAGGTGTTGTGAGCGGTGGTATAGGTGGTGTGAGCGGAGGTGGATGATGGTTGCTGCTGATGCTGCTGTAATATCTTCAACTCAGTTCTTCTCCTTTACTCCCCCTTTGAGATGATCTCCGTCTTTGGGATCGTCACGTCATCCGTGGGATGAGTCTGCCTCTGGCGTTGATGGTGGTGATGGTGATGTGGTGTGGCGTTGAGTGAGGCAATCATGTGGGATTCTCAGGAGTAGCAGCATTTGGCTTTCCTCCAAGTTCATTTCGAAACTTGGAAGAGGCGGAGCAGCATGTGGTGGCGTAAGCGTAGGCGTAGGAGTGGTGTCGGTGATGGGACATTGTCCTTCATAGATCCTCGTGAACTCGAGTGCGGCATGGAATGTGTAAGTTCCTCACTGATTGCTACGAGTCGGGTCACCATCACGAACGGGGTAACTAACCAGACAAAGACGCTCCGTCGTCGCGACATCGAAACGCGTGTCCGATGAGCCGCCTGTTTGCACAGGACGGGAAAAGACGGGGTCACTAAGACTTTCCGTTTGCATCATCGATGAGACAGACTCAAACTATTGATGGCCTAGGCTCACGGTTGGGGTCACGTTGGCCGTGCTAGGTCTTCCGCTCTCAGTCACAGAGACATCACCGAGCGTTCGGGCAAGTTCACGAAGAACCTGCGGTGCGTAAAGAGTGTTTGTGTCCTAGAAATTGGAAAATTTCGATGGGTGAGGACACTAGACTCGACGTGGGTGGAAGAGGTGCAGTGAGAGGTGGGGCACTACATGTTCAACATCAACCGTCTCCAAGTGAGGCAGTGATGGCTAACGTGGTTTCTCTTGTGCGAATGAAACAGCTATCTGCGAAAGGATAGCTGAGTGGTTGGGAGGGGTTAATTGCGCGGTTGGACCAGATGCCGCGACTTCTACTCGGAAACGAACGAGTCGTCTCCTGTACCTATGGGCGAGGTCCAGGTTGTGGTGAGATATGCCAGAGGAGTGCGATCATGTCGTCGTTGGTTCGCAACTCCTGCAAGCGACTTACTTCATCCTCCCGAGATCGTTGATTGGATCTTTGCGTGGAGGAGGATGTCGCGCGACCTAGACTTAGATAAGAGGCTAGGGTAGTCTCGTTCCTGGGTTAGGATCAGGGGGGTTTCACCGATCCATGGGAACTGTGGTGGCGTGGCGTGATTGCGTTGAATGGCGACCACGAGCGTTGTCGACGAGGGTGACCCAAAACTGTTCATCAGACACTTCAGGGACTCGTCTGGTGGAAGGTGATGGCGTAGTGAAGAGCATGGTGGCAGAGGACGTCTCCATGTAGCCCACCATGATGGAATGGATGGCAGTGGGTGGACGGTGGAGTCTGGAACCTGAGATCCACATCGTCTAAGCATCGAGATTGGATGGCGCGCCCACTGATGGTTGGTTGATCTCTTGTCAACCCTTCTTTGTAGGTTCGGGTTCTGCACGGATTTGTACAGAAGTCATGATGGTTGCTCGCTTCTCTGACATCTCTTCATGCACGTGGAGCAATCCGTGTAACATGCATGATGGGGTTGGTTGCTCGCAGTGCATACCGGTCATGAATGTGGAGCAACCCATGTACCATTCATGCCGGGGAGTGGTTGCTCACGTCGTGTACCAGTCATGTATGTGGAGCAACCCGGGTACCATACATGCTGGAAGTGTGAAATTGGCATTTAGAAATTCGGCTCCGAAAAGTTTGGGGGTGACCTAAACTTTTTCTATAATGTGCCAATACCGTCCTAGGTCGATCGCTGGGTACGGTGATCGTTGCCGCGTTTTGGATTTGCCTTCAAATTTCACAAAAACGTCGTCTATACCGAAAATTTTGGCCCAGAAAAATTTATTTCGGAAAATTTTAAAAGTGTAAAATAGACAAAGTCCAATGGGCTTAGAAATTTTTCTTTATCTAATGATATAAAAAATTTTCAACCAAATTTTTTTTTATTTTTTTATTTTATTTTATTTTATATATATATATATATTTTTTAAACATTATTTAATCCGAAGGGGGGCCAGAAATTTTTGGTGGTAAAAAACGTTTAAGTGTATTTTTAAAGAGTGGTTTTGCAAGATTCGAAGCCAAAAATCGATTTGGATCAAGTTTAAGGTCGGGGTGCAAATTTCTCGGGGGGTGCGAAAAATGATGTGTGAAAATGTGCGAAAAATGTTGTCCCGAGAAATTTCGTTGAGAGAGTGAGTCGCGAAAACTTCGAAGATCCGGAAAAAAATTTCTCAGTTTGAAAAAAAAAAATCTCAGTTTTAAAAGATTCTCAGGTTGAAAAATCCGCGGGTTGAGAAAGAGCAGCTGTGTGAGAGAGACCGCGAAAAAATCGTGAAGTGTGAACTGAGAAAGTTTCGCAACTGAAAATTTTCTCGGCCAAGAGCAGTGAAAAATTTCTCGGTTTCGAAATTTCTCAGCCTGAGAAAAAAGAAATTTCTCGGATATGAAATTTCTCGGCCAAGAGCAGTGAAAAATTTCTCGGCCAAGAGCAGTGAAAAATCGAGGTCGAACTCGCCCAAAAACTGAAAGTGGCAAAAAAATAAAAAAATATTTTTCAAAAGCAATTTTTTTCACTTAAAATCTTGCTCAAAATCGACGAAACTTTTTCAAAACTTCAGAAAAACATTCCTAAACACATAATCAACCTTTGGGATGTCTAAAAACAACAAATCGAGGTCGAAATCGCCCAAAAACTGAAAGTGACAAAAAAATATTTTTTCAAGCAATTTTTCACTCAAATCTTGCTCAAAACACGCAAATCTGGTCGCGTTGGGCTCTGATACCAATTGTTGGTCCCGATTTTTCACCCAAACACGAGGACGTGGACGGAGATGACGGCGAGGATGCTCGCCGGCTGGAGAGGTCCGGCGACTGCTACGGAGGAGGAAACCCTATACGTGGTGGACGAATCGAAGGGGATTCTGAACAAGTACGATGAGGAAGGAGATTATTGGTCTGCAATCATGGAGAGTGAGAAACTCAAGGGCGCTAGGCATATTGCGGCTGCGCGTGGTGGGAAGGTGTGCCTTCTTGGAGGTGGTGGTGGAACGGTGGTGGATACGGCGGAGACGGCGATGGGCGGTTAGAAGGTTTGGGGCATTGATCCGCCGGAGGGGTTTCAGATCATTGGATTCACGTCTTGCCGAGAATGACTTTATTCCATTGAAAATATTAGTGTAGATTTTTCAGAAATCAATGCTTTTGACTTCGAGGATTTTTTTTAAGGGTTTATTATGAGTCAGGCCCTGATAATATTTTAAACTAGTATTCAGGCCCCAATAAAGTTCCATTTAGTGTGAGGACTTACTTTTCAAAACTCATAGAGAAAAATACCCAAACTATGCGATATGACATATATACCCTCTAACAGATTTGAAATTTACAAACATTTGCCATCGTCTTCTCCAACGAGCGATTTTCGGTGCAAGCTTCGAATCCTCTCAAAAAAATCTTCAACCTCGATATGTATTTCTAATTTGCAGCTTTAATGTCAGAAATCGTTAACATTGTAACCGAAAATGATAAACATCAAATCGCTGAGATTGAAAAAATCTTCAAAAAATCTGTGGAAGCTAATTACAGAAAAAAAATGATAAACACAAATAACAGAAATCGTTAGCCGAAAATATCAAAGTTTATGATCTAATATGTTGAAATTATTGTTAATTTGATCGTGGGTATGATTTGTATATCTAATTTGCAGCTTTAATCGTCAGAAATAACGAATATAGAATAACAAATACCTTATGGATAATAACAAATGTTGACATAGAAGTAACACATCGCTGAAAGGTAATAACGCACTGTTTGTCGTAAATAACACATTCTGTATACACGTAATGGATCAAAAGGAATAAAACGAAAATCACAAACGACACTAAAAAACAGATGAAAACTGCATAAATCTCCGCCTTATTGACTCAATAAGGTAAAAATAGACCTCAATTTCTCATGGGTACCTCAAATTTATACCGATTGTTGCAAGAAACGGATATTATATTTTCCCTAAATCGTGTCAAAAAGAATACTTATAACATAAAAAAAATAACAAATATCTTATGGTTAATAACTGATATTGACTTAGAAGTAACACGTCGCTGAAAGGTAATAACTCATTGTCTGTCGTAAATAACACATTCTGTACAACCAATGGATCGGGAGAAAAAGAACGAAAATCACAAACGACACTAAAAACAGATGAAAACTGCATCAATCACGTCGTTATTGACTCAATAAGATAAAATAGACCTCAATTTCTCATGGGTACCTCGAATTTATACCGATTAGTTGCAAGAAACGAATATTATATTTTCCCTAAATCGTGTAAAAAATAAATACTTATAACATAGCAAAAAAACAAATGTCTTATGGTTAATAACAAATTTTGACCTAAAAGTAACACGTCGCTGAAAGTAATAACGCATTGTTTGTCGTAAATAACACAGTCTGTATACAAGTAATGGATCGAAAGGAATAAAATGAAAATCACAAACGACACTAAAAACAAATGGAAAACTGCATAAATCTCATTGTTTGTGACTAAATAAAGTTTTTCCCCGTCCTCAATTTCAGATGGGTCTTACTAATAAAGACGAATTTTTTATGTATCGAATGAATTCGTGCTTCCACCCCCAATCAAAATTTCGTCCAAAAATCGATTCAATATCAACTTTAATGGCCGAACAAGGTAAAGGCGACTGAATAAGATAAAATTGAATCAAACGAGTCTTAATATTAAAGAAAAAGTAAGTCGTAACCATGAAATTGAGAAAATTTTAGCTTTCTCTAAGACTAAAACGTTTTTTAAGTGAGTAACAGTTTACACAAAAAATATAACACATTTACATGTATAAAAAACACTTCATTTGAGAATATTCTAGAAGGTTCTACCGTCAGAGAATTTAACAGAATTGTCAGAGCATATTTACAGGACTTTCTCAAAATTGTACTACATTAATTGGAAATAATAACACACGTTAGGTTAAAAAAAACAACTCGAACTTAACTAATAACACACTGATCAATATTGATACCTCATAAATGTTATTTAGTACCACGTCAATAATTCTATTAATTCGTACAAAAATACACTTTTATTTTGGATGTTTAATATGGATGTTCATGTAAATATATAATTTGATGAAGTTTAATCACCACATTCCTTTAAAATACACATTAGGCGAAATTTGATTTCAATAGACGAATGTTGATCTCAATTGATATATAAACATGCAGTCCTCCATTGTAAAACATTGACTATCACCTCTTTCAATGGAACATAACATTATAAATTGCATCACAAACATGTTCAAACGTCAACATTAAGTACTAATAACATTTATAGATCACAAATATAAAATACTAAGCTCAAAACCCTAAATCCGAGGCCCGAATCCCTAAACCCTAAACCCTAAACCCCGAACTCCAAAATTTTTGTAAGGTTGTATCTTATACTGCACAAGTCGTGGATCATTCTCCCAAAATTTCATGTCGTAAACCCTTAATCTTAACCTCGAACCAGTAAGTCCTAAACCCCAAAAACTACCCAAAAACCCTAGCGCATAGAAGATAGCAAATTATCCAGAAAATAACAAATGTCTTCAGGATACTAACAAATGTTGGCTCAGAAATAACAAATCACTGAAAAGTAATAACGCATCGTTTGTCGTAAACAACACATTTTGTGTTCAAATAATGGATCGAGATAAAAAAGAACGAAAATCACAAACGACACTAAAAAACAGATGAAAACTGCATAAATCACGTCGTTATTGACTCAATAAGGTAAAATAGACCTCAATTTCTCATGGGTACCTCCAATTTATACCGATTAGTTGCAAGAAACGTATATTATATTTTCCCTAAATCGTGTAAAAAAGAAATACTTATAACATAGCAAAAAATAACAAATGTCTTATGGTTAACAACAAATGTTGACTTAGAAGTAACACGTCGCTGAAAGGTACTAACACATTGTTTGTCGTAAATAACACAGTCTGTATACAAGTAATGAATCGAAAGGAATAAAACGAAAATCACAAACGACACTAAAAAACAAGATTAAAAGTGCATTAATCACGTCGTCATTGACTCAATAAGGTAAAATAGACCTCAATTTCTCATGGGTACCTCGAATTTAGACCGATTAGTTGCAAGAAACGGATATTATATTTTCCCTAAATCGTGTAAAGAAATACTTATAACATAACCAAAAATAACAAATGTCTTAGGGTTAATAACAAATGTTGAGTTAGAAGTAACACGTCGCAGAAAGGTAATAACGCCTTCTATGTTGTAAATAACACATTCTGTATACAAGTAATGGATCGAAAGGGATAAAACGAAAATCTCAAATGATACTAAAAAACATGATGAAAAGTGCATTAATAACGTCGTCACTGACTCAATAAGGTAAAATAGACCTCAATTTCTCATGGGTACCTCGAATTTATACCGATTAGTTGCAAGAAACGTATATTATATTTTCCCTAAATCGTGTAAAAAAGAAATACTTATAACATCCAAAAATAACAAATGTCTTACAGTTAATAACAAATGTTGACTTAGAAGTAACACGTCGCAGAAAGGTAATAACGCCTTCTTTGTCGTAAATAACCATTCTGTATACAAGTAATGGATCGAAAGGGATAAAACGAAAATCTCAAATGACACTAAAAAATAGATGAAAACTGCATAAATCACGTCGTTATTGACTCAATAAGGTAAAATAGACCTCAATTTCTCATCGGTACCTCGAATTTATACCGATTAGTTGCAATTTATGTCGACATCTAGATTCGATTTACCATTATTTTTCGAATTTGCACCCTAATTAGACAAGCAAATTCTACCCCTGCATCGTCAATATCATAATGAATCCTACATGACATGTCGAATCGGTTGGATTTGTCAATCGGAATTTTTTGTGCTCGATTCAGTGTAAGTAAAATGAGTTCGAAAAAATTCTGTTGATAACGTTTTGCAGTAGCAAAGTAACACGATGTTGTTGAAAAATAACGTACCTGTTTTGTATAGTAACACTATGTTGTAACTGTATAACATATAATGAAGTAAAAGTAACGCTTCATATAAGACCAAAAATGCACGTCGTGACTTTCGCTGGAAAAAAAAGAGCAAAGGGTATTTTCGTCAAATTCTATTTTTGGGTCCTTTACTCGATTTTTACAAAAAGTGGGTCTCTTAAACTTATTCATTTTCTGACAGGGTCTGACAGGTAAATGAAAACTTTATGGGGCCTGAACTGAAATCTTCCCTTTTTTTAATAGATTCCCCATGTATAAATTGTGTGGATACTTCCATTTTTTTTTCCTATTCTCTTAAATGTAAATTCGTAATATATGGTAAAATTAATTTGCATCGTATTTTATTAGAACCTTTAATTAAATAATGTGAAAAAATATAATATCTAATAAATTAGGGCCGTTTTCGAAAGATTTAAATCAAATAATTTTGCAGTTAATACCCGCGACCTCGCACCCATTAGGCGTTATTACCCTTTTTACCATTTTTTTCTTATTCCTCAAACGTGGCACCCATTAGGCGCGACCACTGTTTTAAAAAACGCTGCGTAGCGCGCTATAGCGCAAAATTTCACAAAAACGCGATATAGCGTTGTGTATTTCGCGTATTTCCTTAAAAGGGTACGCATTTTTACGTCTTTTTACGCTTTTTGCGCGTTTTTTTTGCTTTTTACGCTTTTTTAAAAAAACAAATCGCTATTTGCGGAATTGATTATTTGATGAAAATAGGGCATGTGATGTGTAGATTTATTCATCGTGTGATCCATATTAAGATTATCGATTGTAATGGTAACACATTGATGTACCGTGTAATTTATTCATAATAATTATTATTTTTATATATTTCGATGCAAGTAGCTTGGAAATTTGATGAAATACAATTATAAAAATTGCTAAAAGTAAGTCAATAAATAATAACTAATTATTATTATTTTTTATAAGATGAATAATGAATATTTTACTGAATCGCAGTGTAATATACCGTTACATGTTGTATAGATGCAATTTTTTTTATTAAAATTAGTTTGCTCAAAATACCCACGCAATACGCTACGCCATTTACGCTACACGCTATCGGGATTAAAACGCTACGGCTTGCGCTATGCGCTTTTTAAAACATTGGGCGCGACAAACTTTTATTTCATTTTTTTTACTTATTTTATATTTATCTATTATCGACCAAATCATAAACTCATCGTTATTTCATGTGATTTACAAATCAAAATTAATAAACGCGTCTAATATATTGCTTGTTTCACGACGATTAAACGATATGCATATCCTATATTTCTCGATATTCGAATATTTTTTTAGTTTTACAATTGAAAAACTGATTTATAAAAAAATATAAATTATATAAAAAAAACTAATAAGCCAAAGAACGCATAACATTTTTACAGTGTTTTTATTTTTATTTAATAAAACATATTTTTTCTATTTTTATAAGAAACTAATTTTAAATATATATAATTAAAAAAAATTATAAACATTAAAAATATTTTCGAATATCGAAAAATATGAGATATGCATATCATTTTAATAGTAGTGAAACAAACAATAAATTAGATGTATTTATTAATTTTATTTATAAACACATGAAATAATGATGATTTTATGTTTTGGTGGACTATATAATAGATAAATACAAAATAAGTTAGAAAAAAAATGATAAAAATTTGTGTCACCCCTAATGGAGGCGACATTGAGAAATAAGTAGGGGTGAACGCGGTGCGGTTTGGGTGGTTTTTCTCGAAAATTTAGCCCGACCCGATGTATTGCGGTTTTTTAAAATATACTCCAAACCCGATCATAAAAATCTTAACCCATTGATTGCGGTTTGCGAAGGTGAGGTTGGGTTGGGTTGGGGCGGTTTTTGCGGTTTTAAAATGCTATCATAACGAAAATCAAGTAATATTCTAAAGTATAGATAGAGCAAAAAGGTATATCATTAGCCTATTTACAAATATAAAGTTTATATACAGAAATGTTATCATCATAGTAATAAATAATACTAACAGATAATAATTCGGTAAGAAGCTTGATTAGAAGCTCATATTCCTTGTTCACGGTAAACAACTAAATTTTCTATTTTAAAATTTTAACGTGCCTTCTATAAACATTAAGTGTTATAATTCTTGATCTCAAGTTCGAATAAAGGAGGCTCCATTGGATAGACATGTAATTTTTTAACAGATGATATTTATTTATTTTTTTTTTAAAAAATCATCATTTAGAACTTAGATTTACGCAATGTATTATCAAAATTTTAACTCGCCTTCTATAAACTTCACGTGTATTGTTGTTGATTTCAAGTCCGAATAAAGGAGGAGAGTTGCATTGGATAAACATATAATTTTTTTTACATAATATCATTTTTTATGATAAAACTCATTTAGAACTTAGATTTATGCAACGTGTTATGATGGGTCGATGTCCTTATATTAAGTAATTAATATTTTTGGTCTCGCTACTATTACGAGTTATATCTATTACTTTATGAAATATTGAATAAAATATCTTCAGTATATTTTTTAATGCGGTTTGGTGCGGTTTTATGCGATTTTAAAAAATACAAAACCAAACCTGATTGCAAAATATGCGGTTTTATTTTTTAACACCCAAAGAACCCATAAAACCGTTAACCCGACACTTGCGACCTTGGTTGGTTGAATCGATTGGGTGGGGAGGTTCGACGGGTTAAATGCTCACCCCTAGAAAATAAAAAGGGAGAATTGCTCCTAATGGGTGCAACGTCGCGCCAAATGGATTCGACGTCGCAGATATTAACTGCGAGTTACTCTATTTTGTTAAATATTTCAGGAACGATCTAAGTTTTAAATATTATATTTTTTCACATTATTTAATTAAAAAAGCCGTATTTTATTATATAAATGTTTGAGTGGACAAATATTTACATGTGTTTCTTATTTTCAAAACACGTGTCAAATTCATATCATCAATTCATCATGGGTTATCATTTTTTTACGGTCCCGAGGTATCCCCACACATCCCGACTATGGTCTAACCGTCACACACTCCAGAGGTGGGACTAATCCCTCGGTCAGATGGATACGTCTCTGTTGGGAAGTGTGTGCCAGGAACTCGCCGGAGTTGTCCGGAAGTCGCCGGAGAAGTGGTCCGACGATCACAGCAGAGAAGGATCGAGCAGCTGAAGGAAAAATGCTAAGTTCTAGTGTTAAGCTGCGAAAGAATGAGGACCGTCCGATCAGTGGCGCGCTATCATGCGGTGGAGATTTAAATCTGGGAGTTAAAACTCATCTGTCGGATCTGGCTCTAAAACGAATCTGATGGCTCGGATTGACGTTGGTAGTGGTAAGGACGACTTTATAAGTAAAGGCACATGCTCAGCGTACAAGTCAAGAAGCTGAGCGTACAAGTCGCTGATGCACGACGCAGAAATCTGCTCAGTATAAATACCAGAAAATGTGTTCAGCTAATCACTTTTCGAGAGCTTGTAACTTTCTCTAGAGTGAGAATTAGAGAGAGTTGATAACTAGGGTTTTATAGTAGACTTGTAGTACTGTAAAACTCGTGTTGGTGATCAAGTGAATAGAAAGCTCTGTTGGTCCGTGGACGTAGGCAAACTTTGCCGAACCACGTTAAAACGCTGTCAATTTTCTGTGTGTTTTTCGGCTCTGTTTTGCTGCGAATTCAAGCTGCGATTGCTCGGATTGTTATGGTCGATTGGTGAGCGCTTAAACACTGATCGAAGGTGAGTCGATTGCAGCTGATTTCATAACAATTGATGCGGTGTAGCTGCGGATCGAAGTCGATCTTCAGACGATGGCAGCAACTCTCGAAATGGAGATCTTCAATGGATCGAACAATTTCGGTCTCTGGAAATTGAAGATGAAGGCGCTTTTGACTGAGAAAGTCCTTGAGGAGGCTCTTAAGCCTGAGAAGGACATGGAACCGAAGGATATGGCAGAGGCGTTGAAGAAGAAAACGAGAGAACGAGCGTATGCAACGCTGATTTTGTGTTTATCAAGTGCTTCGCAAGGTTGCGAAGGCGACCACAGCCGAGGAATGTGGAAGAAATTGGATGAATTGTACATGACAAAGTCTTTGGCTAGACGTCTGTACTTGAAGCAGGCTCTGTACACGTTTAGAATGGAAGAGGATCAGCCTTTGGAACAGCAGATCGATCAGTTTTCAAAGCTCATCCTTGATTTGGAAAACATCGGTGAGGAGTTGAAGGACGAAGATCAAGCACTTTTGTTGCTTTGCTCGCTGCCTAGAAGCTATGAGCACTTCAAGGAGGCTCTGTGTATGGTCGGGAAGCCTTGAAGCTTGATGATGTGCTCTCGGCATTGAGCTCAAGGCAGCTGAACACGAGAAAAATTTCTGAGATTGCACAAAGCTCTGATCCGGCGCAGATGCTGTTTGTGAAGCAAAAACAGAAGTTTTTCCAAAAGAAGGGCAAAGGCAAGGAAGTGTACGAGTCTAAGGATCCTTTGAGGTGCTTCCACTGTCAAGAGGAAGGTCACATTCGAAGGTTTTGCCCAAAGAGGATCAGATCAAACTCAAACCGAGCTGACAGCTATGGCAGATTGTGCTGAATTTGGTTATGAAGAGGCTGAGATCTTGAGTGTATCTGAGCATGAATGTAGTAAGGAATGGATCCTTGATTCAGGATGTAGCTTCCATGTGACGTGCAACAAGGATTGGTTGCTGGATTACAAGGAAACCAGAGGCAAATCTGTCAAGCTTGGTAATGGTAAAAGCTGTCAGGTTTTTGGCATTGGATGTGAAGATTCGGCTTGAAACTGGTGTTGTAGGGATCCTAAAGGATGTTAGGTTCATACCTGAGATGAGGAACCTCATTCGATGTGGCCATTGGATGATGATGAGGTACAACCACGAAACCGAAGCACAACACGAAACGAAATGGAAAAATCACAGTGTCAAAACAGAGAAGGCTGGTTTTGTCGGGTTTTCGGAGGCATGGAATTTACATTTTGAAAGGTTGCTCAGTGCTGAAGACAACTCCTATAGATACTAGGAAATGTGGTCTGGTAAATGTGGTAAGAAGGAAGCCACAGAAAGGTCGTTCGGGGGTGATACGAGCTGCCACAAAACCCCTACCTGGAGCAGTTTTGGAAAAAACTGCTGTGATAAGCTTGGATAAGCTGAGCTCGGATTGCTGCTATTCTGAGCTCGAGGTGGAGGCGTCTTCACCGAGGAATGAGAGCATGTTGAAGCCACATGTGAGGTCAAGCTTCGAGGAGGATGAGAGCTCAGATATGGATGTGGAATCTGAGCAAGAAAGCTCGACAGAATCTGAGAAAGGAGCTGAAGTTTCAGGAAAAGAACTTGACTGTGGTGATGCTCTGCACAGTGCTGAGTCTTCGAGTGCGAAGGAGGACAAGGCGGATAGAAAGGACAGCAGTTTAAGAGCCTGGAAGGAAGTTCTTGAGGCTGTGAAGGGAGAATCTTCGGGGGAAACGAAGATTGGAAGCTCGAAAGCCCGAATCGGTTCAAGTGGGAGATTTCAATCTCTCTTGGGACCGACAAGGTCTCTTTCGAGGCTAGAAGCTCCTAAGGGAGCTTGATGACCAACAGAGCGGAGCTACGAATCGAGGTGGAGCTTCGATTGGAAGCTGTCGAGGAATTACAGTTGAAACGCTGAAAAAATTCCTGAAGTGGGAAATGAAGAAAGCTGATTTCTGGTATGTTTTGAGCTGAAATTAACTTGCGTGTTTGAGCAGTTATGGTGGATCTCGGGGCATGGATTGCGAGCTCTAGGCCCAAGGTGGAGTTTGTTGGGAAGTGTGTGCCAAGAACTCGTCGGAGTTGTCCGGGAAGTCGCCGGAAAAGTGGTCCGACGATCACAGCAGAGAAGGATCGAGCAGCTGAAGGAAAAATGCTAAGTTCTAGTGTTAAGCTGCGAAAGAATGAGGACCGTCCGATCAGTGGCGCGCTATCATGCGGTGGAGATTTAAATCTGGGAGTTTAAATCTCATCTGTCGGATCTGGCTCTAAAACGAATCTGATGGCTCAGATTGACGTTGCTAGTGGCAAGGACGACTTTATAAGTAAAGGCACATGCTCAGCGTACAAGTCAAGAAGCTGAGCGTACAAGTCGCTGATGCACGACGCAGAAATCTGCTCAGTATAAATACCGGAAAATGTGTTCAGCTAATCACTTTTCGAGAGCTTGTAACTTTCTCTAGAGTGAGAATTAGAGAGAGTTGATAACTAGGGTTTTATAGTAGACTTGGAGTACTGTAAAACTCGTGTTGGTGATCAAGTGAATAGAAAGCTCTGTTGGTCCGTGGACGTAGGCAAACTTTGCCGAACCACGTTAAAACGCTGTCAATTTTCTGTGTGTTTTTCGGTTCTGTTTTGCTGCGAATTCGAGCTGCGATTGCTCGGATTGTTACGATCGATTGGTGAGCGCTTAAACACTGATCGAAGGCGAGTCGATTGCAGCTGATTTCATAACAGTCTCAAACCAACCCAACAACGATACATCTGGGTTATCATTCACCTCCTAAAATTATGTATAAATTGGCCTATATTTCTTCGTTTTTTTCGTGGTGATAAGTTAGGATTTTACACTTTTTTATTCCCCGTAAAAGCGTATTTTCGACCGTTATTTATCGAAATATCTCGAATATTTCCTTTTACGCATATACTTCTTGTTTGACAGGTAACAGAGCAAAATTGAGAAAGTCGAGCTCTTATGCGCACTAAGTGCAATTATGGGAATTTGGGCAACAATTATCACAAGAATTATTTTGTGGGCTTTTAATTAAGTTCCAGCTAATCAAAACTAAGCCCACAAAAGACAATGCAATTCATGCTTAAGGAACAAGTTACACGTGCCTATATATAGCCAATATGTATGCGATGGAGAAGGAAGGAAACAGTCAAAACTTGATCACATGACAGCTTGAGATTCGAATCTTCAAGGAGTATTTATCGGATTTTAATTGCCTTGATTACAAGTTGGTGGATTACCTCTTTATATATAGATGCACACTGAATAATAAAAAGAAGGACGAGCGACTAAACAGAATAAAGGGAGGCTTTAGACGGCTGCGAGCTTTTGACGGCGAAGAAGACTAGAGAAAGCTAAGAGCGATCCCGAGGGTCTCCAAGGCGCTTCTCCCTCGTTTACACGACGGGAGACGCCGCGGCGATGCGTGACGACTCGAACATCGTGAGGGGCGAATTCTATACCTTTATTACCTCGTTTTCAACAATGTTTTCTTTCGATTCATTGTTGATTTCGTTTATTGAGGCCGGATTATGACTACGTACCACTGCAGTTATTATTTTATTTAATCATATAATTTGAGTTATAAATTCTTTGTTTGTGCTTCATATGCGTACGTGTGATTGGCCCCCAGGCGTATGAATATTGATTGGTTTATGAAACGGACTAAGTGATTAGACCGTTTAGAACAAACATTGAATATCACTACGTAAAACCGACCAGAGATGGAATTCGGTTTCGTATGTGTGGTTTCTGAGACCTTAGGCGCCGAAAGCGTCTAAACTCGAGGAATTCATAAAGACGGAATGCACGTATAGGAACTACAGTCATATAGACATATAGTTGATTGGTTCTCTATTTACGTAGGGTTGCTATTGCAGGACAAACGAGTAGCACGTATGTTAGGAAATTCTACCTTGACTATGATTCGTATTGATTAGATAAATTAGATTGCATGAAAACGTAGGAATAATTCGTGCCGAGCATGTGTCTTGATCACGTCGTCGTCGATTGCTTTATCCTCATTTATTTTATTTGCTATTATTTTATTATTTGCGTCTTTTATCTCTTTTAATCAAATCATTAAAACTATAAAATTTCCTTAGTCTAAATTAGAATTAGGAACATTTTCTTAGAATTAATCGAGCTGTCTTCGTGGATCGATACTCGGACTTCGTCGTTTTACTACTTGCACGACCTAGTACACTTGCTAGTATTTGAGCATGTCAATAGGTAATGTTCTTATTTGAGCTAAAATGATGATAATAATGTGATCTATAGCATACCGAAGTGGAAAACTTAACTCAAAACTCCTGCTGAATTGCTTCCCACATGGATAGAGAAGAACAGATGGAAGATTGGTTCGCAACATAAGGGGACCTAATTGGAACCAGCATAATGTTATCCCATAATCGGCAAACAGTAAAATTGTGATATATACTAGTACTTTCTGCACACTCTATGCGTGTGATTAAAAATATAGTTATATTTATGTTACTTCAATTTCGATTATAATATTTAATGTTAAACAGATGAAATATAGTTTTTCAACATATAAAATGAAAATTAATGGGTATAATTACAACAAGTAGAAAATTTAGAAATTAAATGATTACTTATTAACTTAATTAAATTACAAATAGAGGGACTAAATTGCAAATAAAATGACAGACCAAATTGGCATTTTTAGCTACCCTAGATCCTTTATATTGTACTAGTACTATCTGGACACTCTATGCGTTGCTTAAAATATAAGTTTTTAATTTTATTTTGAAATTTATAATTAGTAGATGGAATATAATTTAATATATATATATATATATATATATATAAAAGGAAAATAATGATTAGGGGTATAAGTATAATACTAAAAATTGAGGGCTTAAATGTGATAATTATTTAATTAATGAAAATAGAAATAGAGAGGCTAAATTGTCAATATTTTACGACCAAATTAACAGTTAATAGACACCCCCATTCTTAATATAATAGTACAGATACCTTTATATTGTATATGACATTGAAGTTATGTCCCCAAAGGCATAACTGCTAATTACGTAGTATTTCAATTGAGAGGTGGAACAAACCATAGTCGATTAAGTGGTGATGCCCAATACGAAATTTGCTCAAAGAATGAACAAGTTTTGCCATCACATAGACTTAGCTAAGTAATGGGGGGATTTCGTTGTCCGAACGATTTTAATAAAAACTAAAACCAAAGTTGAAAGACATGATTATGGATGGAGAAAAATACAATACTGACGTGGACCGCGTAAAACGCCTTCTGGAGGCTGCTCTTGCTTCCAACGATCGTCTCCGGCGCAAGTTCTTAGGTTCCAACGGCCGTTTTTCTCTATTCCTAACACCAAAATTCAAAAAAACACTTCAGAAGGGGGCCGGGGTTGGTGCCGGCGTAGCCCTTCCGAAGCTTAAGTCAGAAAACGGTGTGAATGATAGGTGTTAGCCCTTAGTTTATTCAAATGTTTACCATTCTCGTGCCCTTAGTTATTCAAATGTTTATTGCACCTTTCTCGAGTACTTAGCCCCATTCTGCTATCTCGAGAAAATCAGGTTTCTTTTGAGGACTTGATTCAATTTCACTCTCTTGAGCAAGCGTGCTTCTCTTGAGGACTTAATTCAATTTCACTCTCTTGAGCGATCGTGCCTCTCTTGATGACTTAATTCAGTTTTCACTCTGTTGAGTGATCACGCCTCTCTTGAGGACTTAAATCAATTTCACTCTCTTGAGCGATCATGTCTCTCTTGAGGACTTAAATCAATTTCTCTCTCTTGTGCCAATGAGCCTCTCTTGAGGATTTAAATCAATTTCACTCTCTTGAGCGATCGAGCCTCTCTTGAGGACTGAACTCAATTCACTCTCTTGAGCGATCGTGCCTCTCCCGAGGACTTAAATCAATTTCACTCTCTTGAGCGATCGAGCCTCTCTTGAGGACTGAACTCAATTCACTCTCTTGAGCGATCGTGCCTCTCCCGAGGACTTAACTAAATTTCACTCTCTTGAGCCATCGTGCCACGAGGACTTAAATTAATTTCATTCTCTTGAGCGATCATGCCTCTCCCGAGGACATAATTCAATTTTAACTCTCTTGAGCTCCTCTAATAGGGGAAGAAACCGCAGGAACATCCGTCGTCCTTGTAGAAGAATCAGAAGAAGCGAAAGCCATGAAGAAAGAAATTGAAAAAAAAGGAAACATGCCTTTTCCAAAGATAGAGTAAGGTTTTTTCGGAGGGCCCAGGTAAGGGAGGTACGACCTACGATCCTTTATTTTACTTACGGCCTTGCCTTACAAGTTTTACTCTAATTCATTTTGTTCCCAAAGACAAATTAGAGTAGGGGATGGTTGATGTGGAACAATAATTAGGCAGACTACTAAAAGAGGAATTAAGAGAGTAATTAGCTTATTAAGAGAACTTAGTAAAAAAAATGAGTTTTCTTGAAAAATATAAATTTAGATGGTGAAGAGAGACTTTTAGGGACATCCAACCGATTTAAGGGACCTCCGAAAGGCTTTAGGGACCTAACGCCCATACTAGGGAATTATTTTAGGACCTATTGTGCTAAGCAGGTCCTGTCGTCCCGAGGAAGCGTCATAGGGAGCCATACTGAAGCCTAAAAGGACGTCTGACAACACTGAAAAGCTGTTCTGACAGAACATGTCCCATCCACCTGTTGTACCTGACAGCGCAGAGCCAAGTCCCATCTCCAGCCGCCTGACATCCCTTACAGCACAGAAGTTGTAACTGCTGCAGGAGCTACCTCTGACGGACGGCCTACCTACATTACATTGTCCCAGAAGGTCACATCTCCGGGAATCCTAGGATGCAAGCCAAGCTGGCCGTTGGGAGCTACTATAAAAGAAGGAGTTCATCATTTCCGCACCCATTCATTCCAACACTTCTTAAGACTTAGAAAATTCTCTCTCTACGTTAAACACAACATCTTTGACGTCCCATTAGCTATTTTCTTATGTGTTCTTGAGAGAAATGTGAGAAATAAGTAGTTTGATTGTGTAAATCTTCAAAGTATAGTAAAGATAGTTTGTGAGCGCCCGTGGACGTAGGATTCGCAAGAATCCGAACCACGTAATCCTCGTGTTATTTCGTTTACGTCCAACACGTCCCCACACGTCCCTACACGTCCCTACACGTCCCCACGCATCCCAAGACGTCCCCACACGTTCCAAACATATCACAAGCACGTCTCTACGTCCAAATACGCCCCAAACACATTCCTTTTAGTTCCCTTACAAATAAGCAACTTACGCATGCCCTACAACTTTGATAATCAATTCTCCGGCTATATAAATTCCCCCTTGGCACATTATAGAAAAAGTTTAGGTCACCCCCAAACTTTTCGGAGCCGAATTTCTAAATGCCAATTTCACCACTTCCAGCATGTATGGTACCCGGGTTGCTCACATACATGACTGGTACACCGTGAGCAACCACTCCCCGGGCATGAATGGTACATGGTTGCTCCACATTCATGACCGGTATGCACATGCGAGCAAACCAACCCCATCATGCATGTTACACGGATTGCTCCACGTGCATGAAGAGATGTCAGAGAAGCGAGCAACCATCATGACTTCTGTACAAATCCGTGCAGACCCGCACCTACAAAGAAGGTTGACAAGAGATCAACCAACCATCAGTGGGCGCGCCATCCAATCTCGATGCTTAGACGATGTGGATCTCAGGTTCCAGACTCCACCGTCCACCACTGCCATCCATTCCATCAATGTTGGCTACATGGAGACGTCCTCTGCCCCCATGCTCTTCACTACACCATCACCTTCCACCAGACGAGTCCCTGAAGTGTCTGATGAACAGTTTTGGGTCACCCTCGTCGACAACGCTCGTGGTCGCCATTCAACGCAATCACGCCACGCCACCACAGTTCCCATGGATCGGTGAAACCCCCTGATCCTAACCCAGGGAACGAGACTACCCTAGCCTCTTATCTAAGTCTAGGTCGCGCGACATCCTCCTCCACGCAAAGATCCAATCAACGATCTCGGGAGGATGAAGTAAGTCGCTTGCAGGAGTTGCGAACCAACGACGACATGATCGCACTCCTCTGGCATATCACCACCACAACCTGGACCTCGCCCATAGGTACAGGAGACGACTCGTTCGTTTCCGAGTAGAAGTCGCGGCATCTGGTCCAACCGCGCAATTAACCCCTCCCAACCACTCAGCTATCCTTTCGCAGATAGCTGTTTCATTCGCACAAGAGAAACCAATTTAGCCATCACTGCCTCACTTGCCTCACGGGAGACGGTGATGTTGAACATGTAGTGCCCCACCTCTCACTGCACCTCTTCCACCCACGTCGAGTCTAGTGTCCTCACCCATCGAAATTTTCCAATTTCTAGGACACAAACACTCTTTACGCCACCGCAGGTTCTTCGTGAACTTGCCCGAACGCCTCGGTGATGTCTCTGTGACTGAGAGCGGAAGACCTAGCACACGCCAACGTCACCCCAACCGTGAGCCTAGGCCATCAATAGTTTGAGTCTGTCTCATCGATGATGCAACGGAAAGTCTTAGTGACCCCGTCTTTTCCGTCCTGTGCAAACAGGCGGCTCATCGGACACGCGTTTCGATGTCGCGACGACGGAGCGTCTTTGTCTGGTTAGTTACCCCGTTCGTGATGGTGACCCGACTCGTAGCAATCAGTGAGGAACTTACACATTCCATGCCGCACTCGAGTTCACGAGGATCTATGAAGGACAATGTCCCATCACCGACACCACTCCTACGCCTACGCTTACGCCACCAACATGCTGCTCCGCCTCTTCCAAGTTTCGAAATGAACTTGGAGGAAAGCCAAATGCTGCTACTCCTGAGAATCCCACATGATTGCCTCACTCAACGCCACACCACATCACCATCACCACCATCAACGCCAGAGGCAGACTCATCCCACGGATGACGTGACGATCCCAAAGACGGAGATCATCTCAAGGGGGAGTAAAGGAGAAGAACTGAGTTGAAGATATTACAGCAGCATCAGCAGCAACCATCATCCACCTCCGCTCACACCACCTATACCACCGCTCACAACACCTACTCCACCACCTACGCAAACTACGCCACGCCGGAGGCTTCCACTACCTCTGCGCTTACACATCGCCGGAGGCTTCCACTACCTCCGCACACATTCTGATATGTCAGGCTATTTTTTTCATAAGTGGAACACTCGACGGAGCCATAGCACATCTCACCCACCACATTCCGTCACCACTGCGCTGACCACTCTGGAGACCGGGCACCCTACTCTTGAAAGTCACATTCAATGGAGCCTTGGCACATTTTTTACACCCCACGCCTACCTTCTTCTGGAGCCAGACTATCAACTTCGTGGCCGAACCAGACAACTTTCCATTCGAAGACGACGAATCCGGCGTCGAGAAGAAGAAGATTGGAGAATCTTCACAAGTGAGTCCTAGTCGAGCCATCAATGCCCCGCAAGAAGAGGAGATATCCTTGTAGGGGGAGTTTGTTAGGACTCGAGATTCCTCCAATACACCCAACAAAGATATCCCTCACTGAATTGAAGATTGAACACTAAGGGAGATTGTTAGGAAATATTTTGTAGTGTTCAATTTCATATATTATCTTTGTTGGTTAGCTTTTAGTTAATTTGGGCTAGGTCGTAATGGGCTAGCCCGTAGCTATTTTGTAATGGGCTTACACAAGGGCCCAAGTATTATATACCAACTTGTGGTATAAATACTAAAACCCTAACACATAGTTAGGTGCGCTTATGTGTGTAGATAAATAAACATATGTTAGAGTGAGAGAGCCTCCTCAAGAAACACCACCAAGCCCCACGCCCCCGTTCTCGATTCCGATCTATTAGGCGTGTTTAATCCGTCCGAAGTTCTTCGTTTGGGGTGAAAACGGGACCAACAATATTACTAGGTAACTCGAGATTAGAAATCTAACGTCAAGAGGCACTAATAATGAATAAGATAACATTTCCTCAAAAGAAAAAGTTGAACCTTGGTAATAAAGTATTAATATATTTGGTAATTTCAAAAAAATTTGATTCAGAAATCAAATAGATATTTGTGGCTGTCACCACAAACCGGGTGGCCGGTTTGGAGAGAGAGGGGGACAGGTTGGAAGTATTAAAAAATCAATTTATAAAGTCCACAAAAGTAAAAATATAAATTAAACGGCAAACTTTGAATCATTTAATATTGGGGATTTTACATAAAAATACCCATTTATATAAAAATTAGCAAATCAGTACCCCTGTCAGTATTTTTTTATATGCAGGTACCTGTCAGAATAAATTTTTTACACATTGATACCCACCCGCCGCAAGGTACATCATATCACACATTTAGGTACCATAGAGAAACGTATTGTGGTACATAATACAGTTAGAAATGGTACCACCATATAGCTTGCCGCAAGGTACGATATGGAACATATATAGGTACATATATGGGTACCATATAGATGCGTAATGGTTACTGACTTGCAAATTTTTTATACAATTGGGTATTTATCTATAGATTTACCTTTAATATTCGTGTATTTGAATTTTATTTAGGTTTTTAATTAAAATAAAGCTATCTAAAGCAAAATTCGATAAACAGGGTTATATTGGTCTAAATTAATAAAATCGAGCGAAACGCGTGCAAATAGCCGCGTCGTCGCGTCTATTAGATACGACGATGACGTGGCGCTGTCTGATCTCGCTGATAACCAGCTGGGCCCGGCGGGGCCCGGGCGGGGCCCGCTTTGACGCAGCCCACTAACCCACCAACTAACCCCACTAAAATTTCCCGATAGGACGACCCACTACGCGATGTTTGCGTAATGGGCCATCGTCGCGTCCATTGGCCACGGCGCCGCGGCCATTGCCCGCGACGTCACTTTTAATAGACGCGGCAATATTCCCTATTTAAGCCATACGATTTCTCGTTGATAATTCATAAAATTTCATACATATCCAATGTGGTGTCAAGAAAAATTCAAATAGTGTCTATTATTACGGCGATGAAATCATACACGAATAAACAACACCGTTCGATATAGTATTCAACCATCGGATATCGACGAATTCGTCGTGAAACCAATTTCGAGCAATTTCTTAGTATGCTGTACGACATGACTTCCGTCGACAGTAGTGCTTTCTTTTTAATCGTTCGGGTGAAGAACGAATACTATCAACACTCACGACTGTATCATAATCTCCTACTAATGTCTAGTGATGCCGACCTCGCATACTTTCTTGGGTCCGGACGCCGAACTCGATTACATTGAGGTCTTTGTCGAGGCAACTGAGATCGTTCAGTTCGACCGCAACGTATATGCTCCCGACGAGTACACGAATCCCGCGCCGATGGATTCGTTTCCTGACATTACATCAATTACTGAAGGATTGACGAATATTTCGTTTGCCCCTCTTGAAGCTATACCTTCGAGTAGCCGTGCGTTCCTATTAGTTCGACGGTGGCGCAGCCTGAGATAGTTCAGGATGCCGTCCAAGATAGTGACGTCAATGACTCTGAAGCTGATGGCGAGGGGTGGGGCACTAGACGATTTTCCAGATCCCGCAGATGACGACGATGATAATAACGATGAACCAATGCCGTGAACCAGAAGAGAACCGAGCATTATACCAATCGGTGCCGTTTAATACCACTTATCAAATGGCTCCCCCAGAAGTTGACGAAACTGGTGGCGATTTTTATGATACGGACGATCCCGCATTTTCTTAGGTATGACGTTTAATAGCAAAGAACATTTGAAAGTGCTGTTAACGATTACCATCTCAGGGTTGTTAGACGTGAGTACCACGTGATCGAAAGTAATAGAACCGCGGAGCGTGAGATGGAACCACAGCAAACGAACTGCTCCATCGACATGCTGTCGATCGACTCCCGAATCGCACGCAAATTCGAATGCGTCGATGGCGTATGATCGAAAAGCGCATTCCACCTGAAATGAAAAAAATAGTAAATATTTAAGAAAAAATATATTAAAATATTTTAAATATTTTAAGAGTTAAAAATATAAATATATATAATATTTTAAGAAGAATCTATTAAATAAAAATATTCTAGCAGTACGCAATAATTAATAAACATTGTTTTATTACTTCGCAGCATCTGGCGGCATGGGCAACTGAATTCCATCTTCGACAGTGGGCATCATTCGCACTTGAGGACGGATAATAATGGGTTGCACAGGTAATATACGAATCCATGCCCATACCTACACATAAGTTTTAGTATGTATACACCTCAAGAAATTCAATTACACAAAAAGAACGCATTTGAAGCAACCGCAAAGCTCCACCGATGTTCATCTTCTGACGCTGGCACGAAGTACATAGCTCTCTGTACAAGAAAGTCAGAACGGCGCTGCCCCAACTGTAAGTGTGCACGGCGTCTATGTCTTCGAGAGCAGCGGGAGAAAAAATCATGGACGTCGAGCTTCCGCTGGTGGTGTCGGGGAACATTACCGAGCCCATGAGCAACAACGCATATGCACGTGCGCGCTGATCGACCTCAAAATCTCTGGGCTGTCATCATCGATCTCGTTGGCTTCTAGCCAGTCTGCAAACTCCTCAACGATATCTTCGTCCCGCTGTATGCACCCACAACAGGTCTGTACCCAGTCAGCTCCTCCAAGTAATCGATCCACCGATCCTGCATCCTGCTGTGGACCACACCACTGACTGAGTGACCATCGACAGGGAGTCCCCACAGCACACCAACGTCCTCAAGCGTGACGGTGGCCTCACCCACAGGCATTTGGAACGTGTGCGTCTCCTCCTCCACCTCTCTACGAGAGCGGTGATTAAGTGTGGATCTAACTTATGAGATCCACAACTATAGACGCCGTAGAACGACATCGTATCCAACTTCTTCAAAATACGACCGTGCGCACCAGTCGTGAAAGCTTACCCACACGACGCTCTCCAAACCCTTAACGGTCAAAGGCGTGTCTAGGGCACCATCAGAATTAGATAGTACATCGTTACAACGATGAACTATCCTGGAATATCAACAGGGAGCGATCTATCGGACCGTAGTATTCGTATGTATCCATCCTTAATCGTAACGTATACAAGTCAATATCGCCATAACTACCATCAAGCACACACATAATTGATCACGTAGTAACCATCGAATCAATAAACCTAAAAGCCATAATTTCAAAATTAGGGTTTGAAATTAGGGAAAATTCCGAAATCCAATCAATTATGTAAAAGTAACTTATTATATCAATCTACTAAGCAACCCACAATATATAAAGCACATATTAAACCAAAAACAAAACTTAAACGCAAGAATTGAAATTTAACGAAACATCAAAATCAAGATTTTAAACAAATTAGGAGTTTTTTACCCAAACGAAGCTTAATCGATGATGACGAGGAATAACGGATCTATCACGTGCTGTTCGCCGGTGGTGTTTGTGCCGCTGTAGTTCGCCGGAATCGATGGGGACGAGCCGTGGAGAAATGAGGAAGAGGAAGAGGAGGCGCGGCCTTTATTAGCCACGTCGTCGCTACTATTAAGCGCGACGTGGCGGCTATTAGCCGCGACGAAGAGTCTACTGGGCCAATAGTCGGCCCATATAGTTTTTTATTTGAATTGCAGGCCCGATTTTTACATATAGGGCCCGATCAGGCCCGCATTAAGCCCTGGCGCCCGTGCCACGTCAGTGTCACGGCCATTAGCCGCGACGTCGCTTCTAATGGAAGCGTTTTGCTC
>JAPQWV010004543.1:0-29000 GCA_027422505.1 Craterostigma plantagineum
GGAAGTAAATGAGTACTTAAAATCCCAGGTGCCAGGATCGTCTACGAGGGCGTCGACGAGTCGGCCGGGGGAGGATTGTCACGAGGTTGACCGGAATTGACCGTTGACCATAGGTCAACGGCGGCCGACGAAAGAGCGGCCGATACGGGGCGCGCCCGTAAGGAGCAGCGCCAACTTACGGTGATAGAATGCTAAGGAGCAAATCTAATGGTGGGCAATACTTAGGCATGGTGCGAGACATCGGCGCCAAGACATGCGCAGAGCGCGCGGGGCCAACTCCATTTGCCCGGCTAAATGGCGCGCAAGCAATGAGGCTGCCGAAGACGCCCGAATATCTGCGCTTGGCTCAGCGGCATAGCGCGCGGACGCGTCCGCATTCAGCCGGCCATGAGCGGAAGCGGTGAGCGGTGCAGCCCGGCGCGATGTGACGCACGCATTGGCCGACACATGGGCGACATGCATGGAGACAAGTGGCGGACATGCCAAGAAGGAGATAATAGGGTTAAAAGAGGCATGGACTAAGTTAAGGACTTAAGAAAAATGATTAACCATCATTCCAAGGCATGGCTCACCCTAATCCCAAAAGTACATCACCATTACCCATGGGTCCCACAAGAGCATGGGCAAGCTTAACTCTTGAAGACTTGGAGATTAAGGAAACTTCTTGAGGAAGCTTGGTTCGATTTCTATAAATAGATGATCTTAGCTTCTTAATTGATTCATTCACCTCATAGCTTGAAAATTAGGGTTCTTAGAAATTGTGTAGCAAAATACTTAGCTTAGGCGAGTTGCTCTTTCAAGAATCCTTGTACTTGTAATCCTTGTACTAAAGTCCCGATTAATAAAAGTTGGGTTGGGAGGTTCTCCCGTAAATATCGTGCTCAAAATATTCCGCAAAAGTGTGTGTCGAGTTGTTAAGGCTTATCGGCCCGATAATCTAATATCGTGTCAGCCGGTCCGTCCCGTCTCTACGAGTGAAAAAAATTCTAAGTATTGAAGGGGTGTGACAGAATGTAATGATAGGAGTGAGAGTGTAGGAGAGAAAAAGGGTGATGTACGGGTGTGTGAGTGGAGAGAAAAAAGGAAAAGCTTAATGTGTGTGTGTGCATGTAGGAAAGTCGAAAAAAAAAGGTTTATTCCTCTGTGAAAAAAATCGTGTCTCTTACAATAAACGAAAAGAGCCATTTATTTCTCCTCTCACTCACCAAATAATCGACCCTCACATATAACCGTTCCTCTGCAACATATAGAGATAAAAACAACAATATCGGCTATCGCTCTCACGTGTGAAGATAATAATGTGTTGTTAGTACGCTTTTTTTTATTTGTATTTTAATTAAAGGAAAGTAGGTGGCTGCGGGCGATAAAAATTATAGACCCAAGAGAAAATTCATCAATCATCATACGATGATTCCTAATATAGTCTGCATTGAGTTTGGAATTGTAGCTCCATGTATGCTCACGTGTTCGGATCATCCATTAGTAGGAACAAACTATTTAATATAAGTTGTAATTGAGGAAAAAGAAATAGAAATGGAAGTTGAATTATTAATTAGTTTTTATCAATTGGGTCAAACTAGACAGAGGCCATCGCTACTGTGCATGTCTATTTTGTCAGAAATGTCCAAATTTCACAACATTATGATTTATGTAAAATCCAGAGCTGAAAGAAGTACTCATGTAAAAATGAACCACATCTCAAACGGACCCCTACCATTGTTGAGATTATTAAAAAAAAAAAAAATTGGTCCCACGTCGGATAATTTAAGATATTCGAGTCAGTATAAATAAGATAACTTCTCTTCCTATCATAATCGATTTTAAGAAGGACCACTCAATTTCTAATAAACATAGTAAACAAACAACAACGTGAGACTAGCTCTGTAAATTATTTTATATATATACTTCTTTAAAAAATCGGAAATCTACACTTAAATACCCAATATGAAAAAAATCTGCCACTTAGGTACCTTGTCAGAACAATTTTATAGCTAGGTACCCAGTTCAATAAAATTTTTACACTTAGGTACCTAATAACCTAAGATTACGAAAATACCCTTATTAAATGATTTAGAATTTCATTTCAGCTTTTTTTCTCTGCAAAATCCGACCTTCAGCTCGCCGTCGATGATTTCTTCTTGCCGACCAACTCCGTCTGCTCGTACCGGTGCCGGACAAGGATCGAAGACCCTATTGAACGTTGGGTTCTCAATTTTTGGGGCTGATTTTGTCAGGTAATCGATTGCACTCGTGAGATGATTTTTGGGGCTTTGGGTGTGGTTAATCGATTGCACTCGTGAGATGAAATTTAACCCAGATCTGGAGCTGAATGCGATCTAAGAGCTCGATGTAAGGGTAGATGTCGATTCTTGACAGTTATTGAGGCTAATCCATCGGGATTTCAGGTTTCTTTATAGAACTGTTATTACGTACCATTTGTTATGTTTATTACGTACCATTTTATGTGTCTATACGGTACCAAGACGTCTGCGTACGCTGTACCATTGTAAACTATACAGGCGTACCATTTATACAGGTTGTCATATTATCTGAAAATATGCCGTCTACAAGTTCGGTTAGTGGCGGAACGTTATTTGCATTGTGTGAGTATAAAAGGGAGTCATTCTTAGTATCGATCATGAAGCGACGACGCACGAGATGAATGCTCAGACCGATGACGGGAATTTTATTCGTGACCCGGGCATTTGTGTTCTTCTTGGTTGACGAAAGAGGTAGAGGATTCCTTCTCGGGTAGATAAAAGATCCAACAAGTGCAAAAGATGTGGAAAATACGGGAATAATCGTCGTACTTGTAGAGAGGCCGTATCGACGTAGGGTCCGTATGTTCCATGTATTTTATTACTGCTTTTGTTCCAAAACCTTTTTTGTTGCACTTTTGTATGGTAATGGCACATTCTTTATCCAAATGATGCCAACAATGTACTGTAATATATGACAATAAGGTACTGTAATATATGCCAACAAGGTACTATAATATATGATAATTTGGTACTGTAATATATGACAACAAGGTACTGTAATAAATGCCAATAAGGTACCGTAATATACCAACAAGGTACTGTAATGTATGACAACAAGGTACTGTAATAAATGCCAATAAGGTACCGTAATATAGGCCAACAAGGTACTGTAGTATATCAAGGTACCGTAATATATGCCAATAAGGTACTGTAATATATGCCAAATGTGTCTAAATTTTGTACTGTAATGACTGCCAGTTTGGTACAGTAAGATATGCACATTTGGTACCGTATTATATGTAAATTTGGTACTGTAGTGAATGCCAGTTTGGTACAGTACTATATGCAGTTTTGATAACGTTATCAATGTAAATTTGGTACTGTATTGACTGCTAGTTTGGTACCATAAGATATGCAAATTTGGCATCGTATATGTAAATTTGGTACTGTGATGACTGAAAGTTTGGTACCATAAGCTATGCAAATTTGGCACCGTAATATATGCCACTTTGGTACTGTAATATATGCCAACTCGATACGATAATATACATATGTGTTTGGTACCTTATGACATGCATGTTTCGTACCGTAACCTATGCCAGTTTGCTAATGTATGCACATTTGGCACCGTAATATATGTAATTTTGTTAATGTAATACATGCCAGTTTGGTACCATAAGAAATGCAAGTTTGGTACGGTAAGATGTGCATGTTTGGTACTGTTATATATGCCAGTTTGGTACCCTACGACATGCATGTTTGATACTGTAACCGATGCCAGTTTGCTAATGTATGTATGTTTCGCACCGCAATATATGTAAATTTGGTACTGTAATATATGCCGGTTTGATACCCTACGACATACATGTTTGGTACTATAATATGCATATTTGGTACTGTAATATATGCCAATTTGGTACGTTAATATACGCAGACTTGGTACTGTAATATAGGTAATATAGGTACTCTAAGTGTACGACATAGGGTACTGTGTCCTTTCAGAAGTAGGTACCGTATAAATTAAAGTAAAACTTTGAATTTAAGACCCAGCTATATTCAGTCACAAACGAAGCATTTCAGCAAGTGTTCACGTGGAAGACAAGGATTAGACATTTTCTGATTTTTTCAGTAATGATTCCACACTTTTCTGACATTTTTCAGTGATGATTTGAGAGATTTCTGACATTTTCAGTCATGAGTTGGTCAGATCTGACATACGAGGTATTAAATAATAAAAGTCAGCTCGTCTGACATGTCAGTGACTTTCCTAAAATGTTTCATGTCATCAGTAATTTTGGGTACTGCAACCGTGGCTGATTTGGTACGCTTTAAACCAAAAGATAGGTACCCCTACAAAGACCTTTAAGGTACGGCGTCCCTTATATATATGATACGTCGTACTAGGGTTAGTATTTTTCGAGGTCGATCGAAGAACTTTTTCATCTCGAACCACCATAGAACAATAATATATAGTATGCAATACGTTTCAGATCAAATTCGGTGCATTAAACCCCGCACATATGAATTAAATCTTAAAATACCAAGATTCATTGTAGTATAATGATAAAAGCTAGAACATCTACAACATGTTTTGAATAATTTGGTGAGTGCTAGATCTGTGAACTCGGTGCATTAGGCTTTCCTTTTTTTCTCGTTTCGTTATTGTTCGGCATTGTGAAAATAACGCAGGACAACGCGATTCGATTAGGAATGTATTCATTTTTCGACCGTATAACAAATGATACCGTATACTTTCATATCTGGGTACCGTATATGTATAATTCTGGATACCGTCAACATGCAGGTTATGGTACTATATATGTAAATGATAAGGTACCTTACTGTACAAGATAAGCTATCTTACTGTACACGGATAAGGTACTTCATATATTCTATTTATGGTACGGGACATATACACATAATGATACGGTTAACCCGCATATTATGGTACTCCGTATGTAAAAGATATGGTACGGCAATATGAACGACAAGGTACTTCATATCTTCTATTTATGGTACACCATATATAAACATAAGGATACGGTTAAACTGCATATTATGGTACTATGTATGTAAACGATATGGTACGTTAATATAAAAGACAATGTACTTCATATCTTCTATTTATGGTGCGCTATATGTTTACATAATAGTACGGTTAAAGTGCATATTATGATATTCTTTATGTAAAATATAAGGTACGATCATATAAAAATATATGGTACTGCATAAAAAAACATGCATATTATGGTACTCTTTATGTAAATGATAAGGTGCGCTAATGTAAAAGACAAGGTACTTCATGTCTTCTGTTTATGGTACGTTATATATTTATATAATGGTACGGTAAACCTGCATATTATAGTACTCTGTATGCAAAAGATAAGGTACGCTAATATAAAAAGATATGATACTTCACAAAATACGAACAAGTCTCCAAACATGAGATAACTTAAAAGAAATAGATCAACTAGGACCGGTTAACGAAATAGTATCACAACCGCAAAGTCTCCAAACAATATCACAACCAAGTCTGCAAACATAGCGTAAAATAGATCTAATCTAGTCTCCAAACAGTCTCCAAGCATAGCAGAACTACACAACAAACATAAAAGAGAAAGTCTCCGAACAGTCTCACAACCAAGCCAATTAACTTAACGAAATAGATCTAGCATATAACTGTGCTCGTCCGTAAAATGCGAGCAGCCATAGTAGCACGATCAGATCTTTTTTGAGGCATTTCTGCAAAAAAAAAAAGCAAAATTGTTATTAATACCATTTTATTCACACACTTATAGTAGATCAAAACAGAGAAGGATGACAGTTGGAAGAAAGATCATACGAGTTCGGCGGTGCCTTTGGTGCCATTTCTGCAAAAACAAAACTGTTAGCGAGTAATGAAAAAGCAGTGTCATTTTATTCACACACGGCGTACCAATTTGCCCAAACAGATGGTACCAAATGCATTTGTCATGTAGTACCAAATAATCAACATAATGAGTACCGAATTCGAAACCTAACAATATCCACAAATCAATTGACCAATCCTGATAAATACACAGACTGACAAATGTTAGATCATCTCAACTAAATATCAGAAGTCGTGATGAAGATAAACCTGCAGATTATGATACGGTAAACCTGCAGATTTACGAATACTCTAGCGGCCCAGGTCATCTTATGCGAGGTCATCAGATCCCGAACGTAGATAAAAAAACGCAGGATGACACCTGAAAGAAAGCTCAGATATGTCTTGCGGAATCATTTCTGCAAAAAAGTAAAACTGCTAATAAGCCGTACCATTTTATAGACACACGGCGTACCATTTTGTCCAAACAGATGGTACCGAATATAGTGATCGTATAGTACCAAAACAAATTGACCCTATTCGAAAAAACCCAAATTGACCCATTCCAAAACCCCCAAATTGACAACAATAAGTCCACCCATTCGAAGATACACGCACAGCTAACACACTAAATTGAACCATTCCAAGGAAACCCTAATCTAACAACAAATCGATGTTATTCGAAAAACACGCTGCTATTGTTACGAAAATGCTTAAACCCAACGAATAACGGCAAAATCAAACTAGATACAAGCCTATTGGTAACTGTAATACCACTACGAAATGCCACGACGTAATGTAATGAAGCGAATGACTTACCTATCGATTTCAGAAGGGGAATGCACGACGAACGAGAACCCACGACGTTGAATCTGAAGCAAAAACAAACGCAGGTCGATTTCTGGGAGAAAGACGCGCGATTTGGGTTGGTTTGGGATGATGCAGTTTTTTTTTTTTTTAAGAACGAACGTGAGGTGAAATAAGGAACTAGGTAAAGGATGTAATAAATCTGTTTTATCAGGGGTAAATCCGTCAGTTAGGTACCTATCAGTAAGATAAAATTCAAGTAGGTACCTAGGTTAAAAATAACTCTGACAAGGGACTGAACTGTTTAAATTTTTCTGATGTAGGTATTTAAGTGTTGAATCCCCAAAAATCGGAAATCTACACTTAAATACCCAATATGAAAAAAATCTGCCACTTAGGTACCTTGTCAGAACAATTTTATAGCTAGGTACCCAGTTCAATAAAATTTTTAAGTGTTGAATCCCCTTAAAAAATCAAGGAAAAATAATGTATCCATAATTTCACACATGCATTTTCTAATATATTATTCATATCAAGTTGTTTACTTTTCAAATAGATAATTCAATTATCAAGTTGCGATGGAAAGTTCAAAAAAGTAATCAAAAGGGTCACTGAATTTCCAGGAATTACGTTTTTCTGCTGTTTAATTTCTACTTACTCGCTATTTAAAAGAAAAAAATCTTAAGAGAATTGACAACGGAAAATGGAAATGAATTTGCTTAAGCAAAGTTGACTAGAGTCGGCGAAAAGGGAAATTACTTAGCATCTTCAAAATTAAGATAATCTATACTCTTGTATAATTGGTCTAGGGTGGTTATAAACTGTCAAATTGATCTGTCAAATTATTTATAATTTTGTTCTCTTTGTAATTTAATTAATTGAATAATTTTCATATAACGTCTAATTTTTATTTATTGCACTTATACCCTTGTACATACTTTTATATTAAAAAATTATGTTTCGTCTTAAACACTAAAAATTAGTAATCTCAAAACTATAAATAATATTAAACAAAATTATATTTTTAGCACAGGCATAAAGTGTGCGGAAATGTACTAGTATCTATTAGACTCTTAGCATGGGCACATCATCGTGAAAAATGAAGTTCCCGCTTATGCATATAAGATATAAAAAGTATTCAATTTGATAATAATCAGCGTCTATGATAATAACTATTTCATTTTATTATAAGAATCTTGTCTAGCGAGCAATAACATCCTCTCCTTCGGTATACGGATAGGTGGGAATAAAATTTCCAGACAAAATGGATAGATGCTATTCAAATTCCATTAAAGTTACCACACGAAACCAGTTAGCATTCATGCGTGCACCACAGTAACACAATTATTATCCGCACACAACTATTTATTAAATTATATATATTATATTATGAAGAACAAGAAGAAACACATTATTACAGGTAGAGCTGTCAAATTGGCGGGCCGGGCCGGGTTGGCCCGCCGCCCGCCAAAGCCCGCCACTTGGCGGGGCGGGGCGTGCTGGCCCGCCACCTGGCGGGCCTAAAAAATCAGGGACCGGCCGCGGCGGGCCGCGGGCCAGGCGGGCCAGGCCCGCCCGCATATTAAAAATATTTATTTTTTTGTATTTTCATTTTATAATTTAATTTATTAATTAGTTTTAGTTAATTAAGGTATTTAATAATAAATTATGGATAAAAAATGTATTAATTATATATTTATAAATACATATGTTATTAATTATGGTATAATTAAGGAATCATTAACTATTAAGTTAATATATTTAAACATAATATATGATATAAAATATATATATAATTTATTTAAACTGCGCGGGCCAGCCCGTTTAGGCCCGCCCAGGCGGGCCTAACATATCCCAGCCCAGCCCGCCCTTTTTGGGGGGCGGGGCGGGCCGGCCCGCGGGCCGCGGGCCCATTTGACGGCTCTAATTACAGGAAAGTGCTATTGAAAAGGACGAGAGCCTGAGCATAATTAAATAACAACGCGTATTGATTTGATGGAATTCACTTTCGTGGTAGTCCACATAACATTCTTGTGTTATTTTCCTATTTCTGGCATATTAAAGAACATGATATGTCAATACTTTTACCATATGAAAACTGGTGTTCTTTTCATAAAAATTTGCTAGAAGTATGTAAATGCACATGACATCTATGCGTAGTACGATCCATGATCCATGTTTTTTTCCTTGGTTTTTATGTGCACCTTTGCTTATTTAGTGTAAGTTATGGGATTTGGAATTGCTGGACTAATCGACGGAAAAAAGGACAATTGAAATCAATAAATGGAAATAACATAAAGAAAGATTAAGGAACGAGATAAGATAATCTTTGGTTCAAATACTTTTTCTTTGGAAATAACTTTTTTTTGGTTCAAATACTTCATATTGCGTGTGTCGACATGGGTGCATAATTAAAGGACACATAAATACTAGAAACATGATTGCATGATTTAATGACCACTATCATCTAGATGTGGCTTGGTTTGAGGCGTGTTTTGAGGATACCTTTTTATGCAATCGATGTAAGCATTACAGTAGAATCATGTATAAGTAGATGTACTCATTTGACGTAATGAGATATAGAAAAAAGCTTTCTATCAAATCCTTCTATCAAACCCACCTAAGTTTGACATGGTATCAGAGCATTATAAAATTGATCCATGAACACCACACGTATCTAACCTCTTGTCCCTTTCTCACATCCCAAATCTCGAAACAAAAGATTCAAATGGCTGAAGAAAATACAGCTATTACCCCAAAAAACCAAATCATGAACCCAATCGAGTTCAATAACTCTAATAGCTTACCCATTGGCTTCAGACTGAATGATACAAATTTCAAGATCTGGTCACGTATGATTGAGGTTCATGCTGCAGGATCAAACAAACTTGGCTATTTAAACGGCGAAACTCCAAAAGTAGATGAAAAGCATGCCGACTACGCGAGATGGTGTACAGATGATGCAATTGTACGTGGATGGCTGCTGAAAACAATGGAACCACATCTTCTCAGTCTATTCATTGATCTCCCAACAGCGGCTGATATTTGGAATAGCGTCACCCAAACCTTATATGATGGAGCAGATGACGCACAATATTATGAGTTGCGTTGCAAGGCAACAAAAACCAAGCAAAATGGACGGCCCCTTCACATATATTACGCTGAGCTGAATAGTGTGTGGCAAGAAATGGACAGACGACGTCCCTTAAAAATGAAATGTGCTGCAGATCTACTCGTCAGACGGGAGGAGATAAAAAAGGATCGAATTTATGACTTTCTTGCAGGTCTAGATGAAATCTTTGATTCTATCAGAAGCGATATTCTACGAATGAAGGTTATTCCTGGTATTGAAGAATGCTTTAATATGATTCGACGAGAGGCCCAACGACAAGTCACCATGCTAGGGAAAAAGGATCACGGAGAAGGTTCTCATATGGCCATGATCTCCAAAACCAATATTTCTAAAACCACTCTTCGAGCAATTGAGGATGCTGAAAAGGACAAGTTACGTTGCACCCACTGCAATGGAACACGTCATACTAAAGACACATGTTTTGAGATCCATGGTTATCCTGACTGGTTTTTGGAAAAACGAAAGCAAGCCAAGGGACGGAACAACAAACGGCCGACTCAAGCAAAGTTGGCGAACGCTGCAGAAACTGAATTGAGTGTGGCTTCTGTTGCGACAACAATTGTTCAACCTTCTGAGTACGGGGAATTGTTGTCTCTATCCAACCGCATGTCTCTGGAAAGTTCAGGTACATTAGAAAAGGGTCTTACTGTATCTACAACACAAGATATCGGTTGGGTTATTGATTCAGGAGCTACAGAACATATGAGTTACGACAAGTCTCTGTTTCAGTGCATGAGTCCGTCGTCAAAGAAAAGTGTTATAACTGCTAATGGAGAAACCACTCATGTCATTGGCGCAGGATCAATAACACTTACTCCTACAATTTCCTTACATAATTGTTTACTTGTTCCCTCATTATCTAATCATTTGCTATCAGTTGGCCAAATCACGGAGCAGTTACAATGTGTTGTCATCATGTTTCCGAATTTTTGCTTGCTTCAGGATATTCGGACTCAGGCGATCATTGGGCGTGGTACTAAGAGGAAAGGATTGTACTATGTAGACGATGTTGCAGTTGGCTATGCAAACCAAGCCCGTAGTTGCAATAACGATGATTTAAGGAACATTTGGTTGTGGCATCGTCGTCTTGGACATGTATCTTTTGGTTATCTGAAAAAACTATTTCCATCTTTGTTTGGTGATATATCTGATTCTGCTCTTCAATGTAACGTGTGCGTTTTGGCCAAAAGTCATCGCATCTCATATCCGTCAAGTTTAACAAAGCGAACAGTTCCGTTTGAGTTAATTCACTCGGATGTGTGGGGACCTGCTCCTATCTCGGTGCAATCTGAAACTCGATGGTTTGTTACATTCATTGACGACTGCACTCGGATGACATGGTTATACACTATGAAGCATAAAAGTGATGTAAGTGCTATTTTTGCAACCTTTTATAGCATGGTTCGAACTCAATATTCTCTCTCAATAAAGATAGTAAGATCAGATAACGGTGGTGAGTATATAAACTCCGAGCTCTCGAAATTTTTTCAAGCTAATGGAATTCTACATGAGACCACATGTCCGCGCACCCCACAACAAAATGGAGTTGCTGAACGAAAAAACAGACACATACTTGAAACGGCGAGAGCACTTCTTATTGGGGCAAGTGTTCCTCAAACTTATTGGGTCGACGCAGTCACTTATGCAGTATACTTGATGAACAGGATGCCGTCACGAGTTCTGTCCTTTCAGACCCCATTGGAGGTATTTGGCCAATATATTCACATTCCATCATTATTACAATTAGAACCTCGGGTTTTCGGGTGTGTCGCATATGTACATCTCCACAAGAGTCAACGTACTAAACTCGACCCGTGTGCAGTACGTTGCGTTTTTTTTGGTTTTCACCCTCAACAGAAGGGCTACAGGTGTTATCATCCACCTACTCGCCATATGTACGTGAGCATGGATGTCACGTTATCGGAGTCGGAATATTTCTTCAGCGATCAAACCACCTTTAGTCCTCAGGGGGAGATAATATATGATACCTACAGTTGGATTGATCTTCCTCAACCACTGGAGTTTTCTGAGCCAGGCGGAGAAATTAAACTACCAAATGAATCAGACGCTCTTGTTGAAAATAATGGAGATAGTCCAGAAAATATCCTCCCATCTTCACCTCAAGTACACGGCCAAGAGCAATCGGATATTCTCGAAGTAAGTAGTCCTGAAAACCTTAATTATCAATTACATGCACCAACATGCTATTTGCCCCCTAGACAGAATCGCGGGAAACCACCTGATAGGTACTCCCCCGAAGGAAAAGCAAGATATGCAATCGGCAAGTTTGTATCTACTCATAGGTTGTCATCGCAGCATCAAGCCTTTGTAAATCAAATGGAGAATATAAAGATACCTACAAAGGTCGAAGAAGCTCTAGAAAATCCAATGTGGGCAGAAGCTATGCAAGTTGAAATGGATGCACTACAGAAGAACGGCACATGGAACATTGTGTCTCTTCCACCAGGTAAAAAACCAGTAGGATGCAAATGGATTTTCACACTCAAACATAAAGCAGATGGAACGATAGACCGATACAAGGCAAGGTTGGTGGCAAAGGGATACTCACAATCTTATGGCATTGACTACCAAGAAACATTTGCGCCAGTTGCAAAGATGAATACAGTAAGGATTCTATTATCATTGGCAGCAAATCTCAATTGGCCGTTGAAACAATATGATGTTAAAAATGCCTTCTTACATGGAGATTTGGAAGAGGAAGTGTACATGCAAATTCCTCCAGGCTTTAATACTTCACATCCTGATGGCAAAGTCTGCAAATTGCAAAAGGCATTGTATGGATTAAAACAATCCCCAAGGGCGTGGTTTGGGAAATTTACCGATGCTATGAAAAGAATTGGGTATCATCAAGCAAACTCGGATCATACTTTGTTCATTAAACGAAAGGAGGGCAAAGTTACTCTTCTAATCATCTATGTAGATGATATGATTGTTACAGGTGATGATGCAGAGGAAATAAAAAATCTGCAAAAGCAATTGTCTGCTGCATTTGAAATGAAAGACTTAGGAGGATTGAAATACTTCTTGGGGATAGAAGTTGCAAGAAACAAACAAGGTATATATTTATCCCAACGAAAATATATACTTGATCTTTTATCTGAAACAGGTATGTTAGATTGTACGCCTGCTCAGACACCTATCGTTCAGAATCATCACCTTGCCATTTACCAAGATCAAGTGCCCACAAATAAAGACCGGTATCAAAGATTGGTGGGAAGGCTAATCTACCTGTCTCACACACGGCCAGACATTGCATATGCTGTCAGTGTGGTAAGTCAGTTTATGCATGAACCTAGTGAAGATCATATGGCTGCAGTTATGAGGATTTTAAGTTACCTAAAGGGGACACCTGGAAAAGGGCTAACCTTTAAGAAACATGGGCACATAGAAGTAAAAGGGTATACAGATGCAGATTGGGCTGGGAATATCACAGATCGTAAATCAACCTCTGGGTACTTCACATTTGTTGGTGGAAATCTTGTCACTTGGAGAAGCAAAAAGCAAAATGTTACGGCAAGGTCATCGGCAGAAGCAGAGTACAGAGGCATGGTTCACGGTGTAGCAGAACTATTATGGATCAGATTGTTGCTTATTGAGATAGGCATACCACCTAAAGAGCCTATGCTTTTATACTGCGACAATAATGCAGCACGGGAAATAGCAAACAATCCGGTGCAACACGATAGAACTAAACACATTGAAGTAGATAGACATTTCATCAAGGAAAAGCTTAATCAAAAGTTGGTTGATATTCCATTTGTTCGCTCTAATGAACAACTAGCAGATGTTTTAACACATGCGGTCTCTGTGGAAGCCTTTCGGAGATCTCAAGACAAATTGGGCTTAGAAGACATCTTCGCACCAACTTGAGGGGGAGTGTCGACATGGGTGCATAATTAAAGGACACATAAATACTAGAAACATGATTGCATGATTTAATGACCACTATCATCTAGATGTGGCTTGGTTTGAGGCGTGTTTTGAGGATACCTTTTTATGCAATCGATGTAAGCATTACAGTAGAATCATGTATAAGTAGATGTACTCATTTGACGTAATGAGATATAGAAAAAAGCTTTCTATCAAATCCTTCTATCAAACCCACCTAAGTTTGACAGCGTGTGTTCTTTTTAGATTATTTCTTCTTAATGACGAGTGTTTAATAAAGTACAAGTTACTCCACCTATATACACACACGTATATACGAAATGATTAAAGACTTAATTAAGCGGTCATTTCCTAGTTTTTTTTATTTACTATCCACATTATGAAGAATATCCAATATACCAATCTTAAAAAACAAGCATGCATAGTTGTGCATGCTCCACCACATTAATTATATTTGCACCGAACCTTTATATAGATATAAATGAATATAGAGATATGAAGAGGAGCAACTTTAATTTCAAATTGCTATAACGAGCCCACCATATATGTTGCGTTATTGCATTGCTGTTGTTACTATATCATTACTCTTAGCCATGTTAGGTGCCTGGAGTCGTGTTGGGAAAGGTCCTGGGTTCGAACCTCACCCTGTGACATTTCTCCAGGCCTGCCCACATGGGTCCAGACATGTGCGATTGACCTGGTCGGCCCGTTTAGCAGGTAGTGGGTCGGTCCCGGGGTTTCACCATCGGCTTTCCCCGGTTACCAAAAAAAAAAAGGTGTCTTCCTCCTTAGTCACTTTGCTAGGTTCATGCATGCATGCAATTAATATTTAGATTTATTCTCTGTAATTATGGTCACAAAATTGACTCATAAGTCAACCTCAATCACAAACCACTTTTATTCCATTTTGAAAAAAGAAAATAATAATATTCGTTTCTTCGTTCAGTGGAATTCAAGTTTCCAATAATTACAATTAGAATACTTTACTCTTGTATGATTATCCCCATTCTACAAAAATAAATTGTTGTACTTACCTAGTATAATAAAAGTTCATGTATTTACTTTCATGATCTTGACTCAGTTCAGAAATTATTCCGTCCTGACAAAAGGCAAAAAAAGGATAAAGCCACCATTAATAATGCAGTAGAAATTTCTTGTTTTTTTGCAAAAATAAAAAATAAAAAACGTAACAAGTTTCAAAATTATTCGCAACAGATAGTGGGGACTTCGTATAAAAAAAGATCTCCAGAGGGTGAGATTTATATACTTTATATAGCTCAATCAAAAATTTCCAATTTTTTCCCCCAACTAAATGAGAAATCTAAAAAAAGAAATAATACATCAGTCTAGTAGCCTGGGCCTCATTCTATTTAGTCTTGATGTTGAATTTTGAATTAATAGGATAATGACTCGATGGTACTTTACTTTATCTTATCAACCGATAGTGCAAGATAAGTGGTCTGTTATATGACCTTATGTTGTTCACTTTTAAAAGAGCTTTTAATTGAGAGCCCGCAATAAATAATAAGCCTGTTTTAATAAACCCAAGAATCCAAGATAATTTATCCAACAGGCCAATCCAAGATAATTAATCCAACCCACGATACGATAAGTTAAATGACTAAATTACCCCTGTAATGACTAAAAGAAAAAACCCCAATTTCATCATCGTGCGAGTGGAAGCTTTTGGGCGAAGGTGTAATAGAACTATGATTGCAGATGGTTGCTTTGTTCTAATGTTGTCCTTCATCGTGGAAGCTTTAGGGAGCGCTAGAATGGAAAAAAATCATCGGACAGAACCAGCCGTGGAGGCTCTTGTATATGGGTTGGGTTCACGCCGGCTGAGCTTGGTCATCGCCGAGATTCGCCAAGAGCAACAAGTCCGATTTAGAGAGCAAACACAACAACCAAGTTCTCGAGTTTCAGACAATATACATGTTTCCTCATATATGAACAATTCAAAAAACTTCTATGGTATTTTAGTATGAGTCTGCGTACGTCCTGTCGGGGTTCGACGGAGGTGTACTTTCTTCCCTTTTCATCCACGACAACATCTCCGACGAACCTTCGGACACCGTCTTTGGACTGCTCGGAGCAATGTCTGAATTGCTTACCAATTGGACAACTTATTCCAACAAGGTTCGATTTTCTCCTACAAAATCTGCTCTTTAACAATTGGACTGTTAACTTTGTTGAACCTCGTCGCCCCATCGTCGCGGTAAACTCGACAGTCGTAATCCTGGGAGACGCGATTCTTGTAGATTGGTAAAGTATCGATTGTTTGCGACTCAGTTTTAGCAGGGATAAAATGGTAAAATTACAAAGTGTAAGGACTAAGGACAACTAAATATGTTGTATAATTGGCAACTGAACAAGATTATTTTACATAAAAAGTGGCAAAGTAAACATGATTTTAGCTCACCTATCTCTATTGTTATCGTGGCTTATGTATTGTCGTGTAGTTGAGGAGGAGCGTGAAGCCCTCCCATGTAATTTCACCCAAAGAACGAGGTCAAAAACGCTATACGGTGTGCTGCAAGAAAAAAAATATCAAGAATAAAATTTGTATTTAAATAAGGGTAAATAGCGTACCACCCGTGGTTTACACAATTAGCACGAAAACCCCTATGGTATTTTTTTTTTTTTTTTCCAACGATAACTAGCTGTTTCATTCATCAAAAGAAAGTAACATGGGTTAAACAACCCAAAGGGTCTTTCCGGCGACAATGACCAAACCGGTAAAGACAAAGTCCCACATAAGGAGCAACCAAGAGCAACATAATCCAACCAAGGCAAAATACCGCAAACCAAACATAAAACTATTCAACCAAACACAACCAAAACTCGAACTTCTACAACACTTAGATTTAGAACTCCACATCGATGGTGGCTAGTAAAACAAATATCGTAGACTACAACTTTCGGCGAACGACGATGAGCGCGAACTCGAGAATAGCTTTGTCTTCGATATGGTGAAAGAACCTCTATTGGTCAGACCTACGAACATTGCGAACCAAAATCCCGAACATCCAAAGTGAAAATTTTCCCCCACAAATGAGAATGAAAACTCTTCACCAAAGATACTCAAGTCTCTCAAGAGAGAGAACAAACACCCCATTACGGGGAAGAAGACCCCAAAAAGGGGTAAGAAAACTTCCATTGAGGAAGACTAAAGCTCCCATAAAGGGAGAATAAAGAAAACTAAAAAACCAAGTGCAAGCAAGAAAAAGGACGGCAAAAAAGAAAAAAGAACTGATGAACTCCCTAACCTCACTATGGAGGTTAGGGGAGAAGGATTTCTGTTTTTAGATTAGGGTTCTTGCGGAAGAGAGAAGCCAAAACCCCTATGGTATTGAAATAGCAAATAAAACCATCGTAGTATATTTAAATCAGCACACTCTCCCACTCAGGTTAATTATAGTCTAAGTGTCAGATAATAAATTTAATTCCCATCTTACCCCTTAATGTAAACCTAAATTATGCTAAGTAGCGCGTATCCTTCCTAGTTCAGTGAAATTCCAATCCCTTACAGTGTCTCGAACCCTAATTGCTGAGTTTCATCATCATCCCATATCTCACTCGACTTACCTTCATCGCCTACCCTCAATCTGGTGCCCATGGCAACTTATCCCCTTCCAGAGGATATTGGTGGTGAAGATGTTAGATCAGAAGATGGGGCAAATGATGCAAAAGAGGTTCATGGAGAGGATGAAAATAAGGGTGGAGAGGGGAAAACGAAGCTGATCCAGATGCTGAATTAGATGATGCAGTAGGTGATAATGAGTCCGAGCCAGATTGTGCAACTGAATCTGATCTAGATGAATGTGAGCCCGATACAGATGATGACAATGCGTCTGAGGAAGAGTGTAGATTGTCCTCTGCAACTGACTCTGAAGAGGAAGATCTACGTGAAGATGCTTACGAAGATTTGGAGAAGGAGAAGTTGAACTCAGATGAGGATTCTGCTCCAACTCATTCTGAATGAGATGAAACCAATAATATGGCTGAAAGTGACTTGAATGTGGGGCTTCGATTTCGATTTCCCACCAGAAAATCTTTTAAGGCAGCTTTAAAGGATTGGGCAGTTAAGAGAGGGTATGACTTGAAATTTGTAAGGAATGAGAGGAGGAAGGTGACATTGCTTTGCAAATATGGATGTGAGTGGAGGTTGCATGCCTCACCGGTTATGAGAGGCACTGAATGGATGATTAAGTCACATACAGGAGCTCATACATGTGCCCATCATACCACTAACTCTCAAGCAGATTACAAGTATCTTGGGAAAATGATCATGGAGTATGTGCCGGACAACCCTACTGAGGAGTTAGAGTCATTAAAGAAAAAGATCCGGAGGGATGTGAAGGTAGATGTTAGCACATATAAGGTGTATAGAGCAAAAAAGTATGCTACGGAATTGATTAGGGGGGATGTGAAGGTGCAGTACACAAGACTCTACGACTATTTTCTACTGTTGTTAAGTACAATATTGGAGTTCTTGCATTCTTCATGTGAATAGGGAGGAGAATCCACCTGTTCTTCAAAGATTCTATTATTGTTTAAGGCCATTGATGAAGGGGTTTAACGATGGTTGCAGAAAGATGATTGGGTTCGATGGCTGCTTCTTAAAGGGTGTATACAAAGGTCAGTTATTGAGTGCTGTGGCATTGGATGGGAACAACAATATCTACCCACTTGCTTGGGCATTTGTTGAGATAGAGAAGGGGGAAACTTGGGAGTGGTTTCTTAGTTTGTTGTTAAGGGATATAGGTGAACAAGTTGCTGCTGAAGTTGCATTTATTAGTGACAAGCAGAAAGGTCGTATTGAGGTACTAGCTCGGCTAGCTCCAACTTCTGAGAATAGATTCTGCGTTCGACATATGTACAACAACTTGAAAGCCCAGTATAAAGGTTTGGAGTTGAAGAAATTGTTCTTGATGGCAGCATCAACATACAGTTTGAGGGAGCACCAGAAAGCTATGCATGACATTCGGATGGGGTACCCAAAGGTTGGTGATGATAAGACACCTTATGAATGGTTATGTGACATTCCTGCACATCAGTGGGCAAGAAGTCACTTTCCTTTAACATCTAAGTCTGATTTGTTGGTTAACAACTTAAGCGAGTGCTTCAACAATTACATCTTGCCTGCAAGGGACTTACCAATAATAGAGATGATGGAATGGATCAGAAAGAAGTGCAATGTCCAGAATTCAGAAAAAGAGAGAATGAATGCTGAATTTCGACAAGGAAGTATGTCCCAATATTCTCAAGAAAGTTGAAGCTGAAAGAATAATGAGTGGAAATTGTTTTCCTACTTGGGAGGTGGGTCAGAGTTTGAAGTTATACATGGGGAACAGACTCATGTGGTTAGGTTAGATGTGAGGAACTGTACTTGTGGAAAGTGGCAAAGGGTTGGATACCCGTGTTGCCATGCTATTGCAGCATTAGACCTTCATCGCCTCGACTATAATCCTTACATTGATCATGTTTTCAGCAAGGAGGTATACATGAAGGTTTATGAGAATCATATTTCACCAGTTCCCGGGATGCACGACTGTCACCACTTGGTGCTGTGGCCCCGCCTCATATTAGGACAAGAGCTGGAAGGCCAAAGAAGAGAAGAAGACATGACGGAAATGACCAAAATCCACGGCCAACATCAACAAGAAGAGGTCTCACAGTTACTTGTGCTATTTGTTTGCAACGAGGACACAACATGAGGAGGTGTAGAAGCCAGCCGCATCCAAACTCCAAATTCTATAAAGTCTGATCTTCCATATTTTTTTTATATCATTAGTCATATTCAGTAATCATGATATTAATATACTTTATGTTTCCTTCTTGTAGGCTTCAAGTGAAAATGCACAAGCATCTGCTTCAATGCCTGGTAGGGTTGCAAACGAATCGAACTTTTTTGGTTCGATTCGCGATTCGATTCGAAATTTCAAGATTCGAATTCGAATATTTTGAATACGAATCCGAATAAGAATATTGTTTTTGATTCGAGAAATATCCGAATACGAATATGAAATCACAATATTCGATTCGAAAATTAATAGAATTATTCGATTCGAATAATTTAACTTAAAATATAGTATAAGTAATATATATTCACATCAATAATATATGATAACTCAATAAAACATTTAAACATAATATAATATAATTCAATATATGTTTAAATATAAATTATTATAATTCAATATATATTTTAAATATAATATTGGTTATATTTTATTAAATAAAATAAAAATGACTTTAATACGAATATTCGATATTCGATTCGAATATTCGAGAAAATATTCGAATTCGAATAAGAATAAATTTTACGATTCGATTAAATATTCGAATATTCTCATTCGTATTCGATTGTCATCCGAATACGAATAAAATATTGCGATATTCGACTCGATTCGACTCGTTTGCAACCCTAATGCCTGGTCCTGAAAATGCATCAGAATCTGCTCCAATGCCAGGCCCTGAAAATGCATCAGGATCTGCTCCAATGCCAGGCACAGAAAATGCAATTCCGACTCAGGTTTTCTGTTTTTAGAAATTGCTCCAATGGCTGCTGCCATATGCAATCCTAAAATTGTACCAAAATTGAAATTGTTTACAGGATTCCAGCAGCAATGTCAATGTACTTCCAAGGGCATCGAGCATACATCAATCCTCGGGATCAACTTCTTTGAATGTGTCCAAAAGAAAAGCAGGCAAACCACCAGGAACAGCCCTAAAGAGTTGTGCAAACCCACATCATCAAGCTTGTTAAGGGGTGTTCAGTTTGCAACTAAGCCAAAAGCTAAAGCTCCGAGACCACCAAAAAGCAATGGGAATTAGTTGAAGTGAATGGTTTTTGGTATGGTGTGTGTTGAAGTTTATGTTTACTGTTGTGTCTGAGACAGGTTTGTGGTTGTGAAGTTTGAGTTTCTTTTGGTGTCTATTAAAGTTAGTGTTTGAGATAAATTTGTTGATGGTGAAGTTTCTGTTTTGTGTCTTAATGTTTGTGTCTAAGACAATTTTGTGGATGATGAAGTTTCCGTTGTGTTTCGTTGGATCTGCATAATCTATGGTTAATGCATGTTTGGTATTTAACTATGAAACACCCATGTTTGGTGTTGTTTTTCGGTGGACAAAGCTGATAAATAAAAGCATCTAACATAAAGATCCAACATAAATAAGGTGATGTTCAACAGAACTTGATGTTCAAAAGGTACAACACATCCACACACCAAAGCTACTTGAAAATTATCGCAACTAACAACACCACAATCACGACAAAGCTGAACTTCAATGCTTTCATATTCTTTTCGAGCACCCCAATACGCGTCTCAAATTTGTCACATTGATCAATGAAGTCGCCAATACGATCCGTATTCAGGCCACAACTCCTTGATTGTACGTATTCGGTGTCGGACAAATCATCATCAGTTATGATATTTACCGGCGTCAACCACATGAAAAAGTCGCAATCTCCATTCCTACAATTACAGAATAATTTCCCCTTGTTGTCTTTCGTAGGACCAACGACTCTAATCGCAGCAACTCTACCACATTTACAAATTTATTTCTGTATCGCAATTCTGTTTTCGGATAATTCTTTGAAGTCGAGGACATGATGCCTGTTAAAGAAATCATAACAGTAAACAAGTAAGATGTCTAATATGCAGCTAGCAATTGGTTGGAATTACAAATTATACCAATATGCAGCTTCAATTACAAAGTCAAGCTATTTGTGCAGATTCGAACCTTGTGCAGGTTCGAGCTCCTTACTTGCTCTGATGCAGAAATTGTGAGATGACGGCCACTACCCAACTTGCGATATGCTGTTAAATGGTCTTCTTTTGCTGTAAACCTTCAACGTTCGGCTCAGCATCGACCATGTTCTCACAACCCTAATTTTCCCCAAATGATGTTAAGAGTAAAGGGGTCGTTCGCCTCAGCATCACCATTCGAGGCTACCACGGAATAAATAAACCACGGGGTATTTCATGCATATAAACTAAAGCACGAGGAGGGATGGCGGAATTTACTCTTTAAATAATGTAAGAACATTACCAAATTAAAAAAGAAGTCTTTGTAGTATGGTGGTAAGTGATACGATTGAAAGCTTTTCTACATGATTTTTCTCATTTAGAATTAGTATAGCATACGCATTAAACAAAAATAAAGCATGGTTTTTCTTTTTTATTTTAGGATACGATATATTGATATTCTTTGTAGTGGAAATAATTCTTGAATATTTCATTGTTTACAGTTTTTATAAGCGGTCTCAAAGCATATTCATTCGCTCGGAAGATGGTATGGGTGGGAGTAAGAGAGAGAATCCGATGTCTATCTATCTTTCTATCCATGATGTATGAGTGGGTGGACTGTCTCTCAATATTTACTAAACTATCACAAGCATCACTAGGGGTGTTCAAATTAATCGAAAAATCGAAAAAATCGACCGAACCGTAATGAACCGAACCGAAAAGATCGGAACCGAAAAAATCGAACCGAATATTTAAAAATCGAACCTAACCAAATTAAAATAGTTCGGATATCGGATTAAGCATATGTAAACCAAAAATCGAAAAAAACCAAAATTAGTATACACATTATTAAAAATCATTTGTTTTTTCTCCAATAACGTAAACAACACAATACTTTTTTCCATTTTTAGGTGAATGTTTTCCTCACCAATCGAATACTGTTTTTCTCCCAAAATAATTTGTAGCATCTTCGGATGAATGTTTTTATATTATGGTTAATTTTGTTCAATTTTCATGTTTCTTTTTATCATTGAATTGTTTTTGCTACATTTCAAGTTTCATAAATCTTCTTTATTTTTTAATAATCATAAATTGTTTTATGTATTTTCAGCTCACAATATTCTTTTTATTGATTTTAAATTCCTAACCGAAGAATCGAACCGAAAAAAACCGAACCGAATTAGAAAAACCGAACCGAACCAAATTAAAACGGTTCGGATATCGGATTAAGCATACATAAAGCCGAAAATCGAAAAATCGAACCAAAATTTGAAAAAACCGAACCGAACCGACCGGTGAACACCTCTACGCATCACATAAATTAAGAACGTACATCTCCAATCTCTCTCCTCTTCGACTTTATTTCCCTTTCCTTTTCTTTTCTTTTCTTTCTTTCTTTGTTGGTTTCGCTCATTCACTTGTCTTCATATCTACGTAATAATAATAATAATAATAATAGAGTATACTGTTCTAGCACTCCATAAACGAATTTTTTTCAGAACATTTTTCTTTCATCCTTCTCTTTCAGCTTGCAGAGCTTAATGTTTTGCAAAAAGTAGATGGGAATGGTGTATATATATTTTTTTAATAAAAAATCGTTCTTGATTCTGAAGGGTTTTCATTTGTCAAGGATGGATTTTTTGTTTTTGGTGTTTTGTATTTTGTTAGTGGTTTTTTTTTTGCTTGGTTTTCTTTCTGAGATTCAAGTGCTGAAGCTGTGGGATTTAGAATTGTTGAAGAGTACTACTTGGGTTCATCTTTCCTTTCGCTTGTAATAACTGTGTGTTTTTCGGATCAGATCTCTGTAAGAAAATTAGTTTTGAACTCAGTTCTTCGAGTTTTTATGTTGAGCTCAATCAACTTGGTTCTTACCCTTTTCTTTCGGAGGTTTTATCATAACGTTGTTGAACCTTGTTTGTGATTTTCTGTGTTTAACCTCTACTGTTCACTCTCTTACCGAACAAAGATTAGATTTTTAAGATCTGGGTTTTGTCCCTTTGTCAAGAATCATTCCCCAACGCACTCACATAATCTCTTGTTCAAGCGACGAGTTAGAGTTCAGCTCGTTTTGTGTCATAAAATCTTCATTATCGGGTTTCCTTTCAATAATATTTCAGATTAATCATCATCATCTTGAAAAAGCTTCAGCAGATTCAATGTTCTTACCTTCGATTGCCCACATAAAATAACGGTTCACAAGGGTTTGATCTTGTCTTGTCTTCACCTTTCCTTTTTGGTCAATACCCTCTCTGACCAAGCTCTTTCGAACCACTCATAAAATATAGTTCCCTAGATTCTAATGTTCTTTTCACCCTTTCAATCAATCACCTCGAATCTTATGTCTTAAAAAAAGATTAACCTTCACTTAGTTATCTTTTTAACTGCAGAGACGACGGTGAGGGATGAAGTTAATTAAAGTTGCAATCTTTCAGTGGGGCTGTTCAAGTTTTGAGCTTGTGGTGGTGGGGTTTTGAACTTTGAAATCTGTTGTGAGAGAGGAGGAGACAGAGATAGAGAGAGATAACTGCTGAGCCATATGTTGAAATTAATGTTTTTGTTATTATATTTTGTTGTAGAGGAACGAATATGTTTTTTTATGTGAGGAAAAGAAGTATTTGCTTAACACTGATTTCTTATATTGTCACATGCATGCACTGGTATGAAGGAGAAATGCTCACGCTCCACATTCTCATTTCAATCTCACACTTAAAGCCAATATATATAGTACTAACTAAGCATAACCAAGTAAGAAAAGTCAAAGAAATAATTCAATGCTAAAGATACGATAAGATGAGATCTGCATACTCTATATCATGCGTGATCTAACTTTGAGATTTCTGTTTGTTTTTTTCTTGACTTCTTGCAACTCGTTGGCTGCTTTCCTTCATCTTAATTTTTCCCTTTTTTATTGTTTTTCTTTGGACTACTTTGGTTGAGCTTAGTCAACAAATTCCCCCCTTAAGCTCAATCTTCTTTCGGTCCTTCAACTCTCCTTAAACTTAACCTCTTCCGTTTGTCGTACGTCGCGGCTAGCCATTTGCTTCTCGAACCGCTTTTACACACTTCATATTAGTACTTACCTGTCGAACTGTGTTATACGCCTCTTTGGCTTTCGTACCGTCAATACGTGCTTTCGTTGTCTATGTACTTCTTCTATCTTGCTCGACCGTCCACTTTCCTTCTTGGACCTCCTTCGACTTTTGGCTAGTTTCTCCTAACGCGTTCTTCTTTTCGAACAGCTCCTGCAGAAAATAATATTTCATTGTCGAATCTCAACAACCTCGTGATACAACTTCTTATCGCTGATATAATAAATATTTTTCTCTTCTTTCTTCATCCTCGTGACGTAGCCCGTCAGCGGGCTCGTCGGCCCGTTGCCAGAATCTGGCATGTCGAATCCTTCATACTATTTCGCGTTAATATTCTCCATGCTGGTGACCATGCACTGCTCCGTCTGGTTATTCACGAGCGCATCGCTAGTGACCTCTTCTACGACTTTTCTGCAGTTCTCATCGATCTCTTTTTCTTTCAGATTTTGGTTAGCGCCCATCAGCTTAGGGGCTTCCTTGGTCGTCGTCGTGATATTGTCCGCCTCTATTTTTCTGACGAGCTTGTACTTCTCGTTACTTCGATTTTTCAAGTTGTTCATGTAGGCCTCAAGGCTGTCTCTCGCCATGATCCACTGCTTTACCTCCTTATCTTTCTCACGAACCTTTTCCTCGTGAGCGTGGTCTTTGTTGGTAGGACTGGCCTAGAGCTGTCAAAATGGCTGGCCGGGCCGGGTTGGCCCGCCGCCCGCCAAAGCCCGCCACTTGGCGGGGCGGGGCGGGTGGCGGGCCTCAAAAAGCAGGGATCGGCCCGCCCCGCGGCGGGCTGCGGGCCAGGCGGGCCAGGCCCGCCCGCATATAGATAATTATTTATTTTTTTTCTATTTTCATTTTCTAATTTAATTTATTAATTAGTTTTAGTTAATTAAGGTATTTAATAATAAATTATGGATAAATAACGTATTAATTATATATTTATAAATATATATTATTAATTATGGTATAATTAAAGAATCATTAACTATTAAATTAATATATTTAAACATAATATATATAATATAAAATATATATATAATTATATTAAACTGGCGGGCCAGCCCGCCCCGCCCCGCCAAGCCCGCGACCCGCGCGGGCTGGCCCGTTTCGGCCCGCCTCTGGGCGGGCCTAAAATATCCCAGCCCAGCCCGCGGGCCCAATTGACAGCTCTAGACTGGCCTTGATAGGTTCTCCAGTCATTTGTTTAGCGACTTTTCGATTAACATGTCGCAGGACCTTCGTCGTGGCTCCATGCGCGTTCATCTCATCGCGCTCATGCGACTCTCCTCGTACGGCTTCTTCAGCCTGCTGGGGAGTTGGCTTCTTTCTCGTCTTTTCGTCGGCATCAACACCGTTCTTGGCTACCGTATTGTATTTCTCTGTGGCTTTCTTATTTGCCTCACAAATTTTATTTGTAGCTTCGTCCGATGATGCATGCATGGCGTCGTCGACCTCGTTTTTTATCTCATCGGCATTTTCCGATGTCTTCACGCCGATTTCCTCGACTTTCTCAGGTGGTTGTCGTGGCGGCGTCTCTTCAATCGCCTCTTCTTTCTCGAGCTTTGAGGACTCCTCCTCGTAGGGATGTTCCGTTGGTGGAGTGGTGGTGGATACTTCACGAGTGATATTTTCTTTTATCACTTCAACAGCTGCTTCAGCCTTTTTCTCTTCTTTCACGGCCTTTTCGGCCTTTGGAGATTTTTTCTCCTTTTCTTCACCTGCGTCTTTCTTTGACGCTACGCCTTCACCGTGAGTTGGCTCCTCGGCCTTTGGATATTCCTCCTCTTCATCGCCACCGGCTTTCATCTTTGATGATTCGCCTTCTTCTTTTCTCGTCTCGGGTTTTTCTGGAGGTTCATCATTTTTCTTTTCCACCACTGGCTCAGGGTGATCTTTATCACGCTCGCTCTCCACGACACGAGCTACCTCTTCTCGTACGGCTTCGCCCTCAACGTTCTTGTCGTCCTCCTTCGTCGTCTCAAGTTCGCCCTGTTTTTGCGGCTGAACTTGGTTGGTGTAATCAGCGTCTTTGTACGCTTTCTCCAACAGATCCCAGACTTCCTTGGCTTTTTTCGTTGCACCTATCACACCAAAACCGGTAAAATCTAACGCATCTAAGATGAGAAGGACCGCGAGACCATTTTCTCTCACGGCGGCTCCCAACGTCTTCCATTGCGACTTTTTATACTTCGTCGTATCTGGTGAATATCCATCTTCGACTATTTCCCATAAGCCTTGCGATTTGAATAGAGCTTTCATTTCGATGCTCCACCTTGCGTAGTTATTCTCGGTGAGTTGCGGGATTAACATGTGGGCAAATAATATCCGCTTCAACACCATTGGCACCATCGGCTCTGTTGGCACTGGCGATATCGTTGGCTCTGTTGGCACCTTCGGCTCTGTCGGCTCCATCGGCGCTGGCGATACCATCGGCTCTGACCGCTCCGCTAGCACCTTCGGCTCTGATACCATTTTGTTATTATATTTTGTTGTAGAGGAACGAATATGTTTTTTTATGTGAGGAAAAGAAGTATTCGCCTAACACTGATTTCTTATATTGTCACATGCATGCACTGGTATGAAGGAGAAATGCTCACGCTCCACATTCTCATTTCAATCTCACACTTAAAGCCAATATATATAGTACTAACTAATTATAACCAAGTAAGAAAAGTCAAAGAAATAATTCAATGCTAAAGATATGATAAGATGAGATCTGCATACTCTATATCATGCGTGATCTAACTTTGAGATTTTTGTTTGTTTTTTTTCTTGAATTCTTGCAACTCGTTGGCTGCTTTCCTTCATCTTAATTTTTCCCTTTTTTATTTTTTTCTTTGGACTAATTTGATTGAGCTAGTCAACAGTTTTAATTTTAGATCAACAACTGAGCGAGGCAATTAAATTTCACTCGACTTCCTTAGCATATACGGTCGATGACAAACTTCCCAACTAAAGAAGCTCAAGGACGTTCTCTCTCCCAGCCTCCCTTCTAAAACCTAACCAGAAAACCCTATTTTTCTCCCCCCTCCTCCATTAATGGAGGTAAGGGGAGGGTTCCTTTACTTTTTCTCGTTCTTCTTTCCTTTTCGTCTAGTTTGTAGTTGAAATGGGATTCTTGCCCACTTCAGCTGGTGTCCAACACTCAAGGCCGCCTGCCGCCACAAGTCCGACTGCTGCTCGCCGCCACACCCCTTGCCACCGCTAGCTGCCACCCACTTCTTTCACCCTCCTTGTCGATTTGTTTGTCCTCGGGCTTCGGGTCGCTGTGGCACCCCACGTGTTTGACAGAATGCCAAAGAGGACATCAGCTGCTGGAATGCTTTCGGGCGGCGTTCTCCTTCGGTCGCCCCTTTGCGACCTTGTCGAAGTGCTCGCCGCTACCGCTGCCGTCTCCCCGCCTGTTGCTGCCCCGCACGCCGTCTCCCCATCTCGTCGCCTGCTGCCTCGCCGCCCCACCGGCTCCTCCCTCCCCGCCCGCCGCCTCCCTCATTTCTCTCGACCCACGGAACGGGAGCTTTTCTCCCTTGTGGAGCACCAGTCCGATGAAGATAAAAACCCAGAAGTCGAAGGCCAAGTGAAAGTGAAGAGTATCTTAGATTCAGCTTAATAGCTTTGTCTGTTATAGGTTCTTTAGTTCTTGGTCGTAGATAATGGGTTTTGTTTTCTGTCGGTTTTTGTCCATTGTGGACCCCTTTCTCCCCGTATGGGAGAGTTTGTTTCCCTTTGTGGGATTGTGTGATGTCCTTTGTGAGCCTTTGTTCTCCCGGTTGACGATGTACCGGTGAGATCCATTGAGTTATTTAGCGCTGTATTTTTGTTATTAATGCAAGCTATCATTTTAGGAAAAAAAGTATTAGTGGGCTTTACAGGATAGTCTTGGCCATGTAAGCATTTGTAAGTGTTTTATTGTGTGGGAAGGCTGTAAATGTGGATGAATGAAAAAAACAGAGGAACTGATAGCAGAGAAGAAACGGCCGCAGCTCTCCCTCTCTTTTTTTTTCTTCAGAAACGATTGCTTCAATATCAAAATGAAAGTTACACGGAAGAACAAGGCTCACAGACGAGCACAAAACACGAAATGAAAAGCCAACAGAAAATAAAAAACACTGTAATAAATAACCCCGAACTAGAGACCGTACCATAAAAAAAAACTGTTAAGCTAAATTTACAATATCCTTCATTTTCGTAGGTTGTCACCAGGGTGCTTTCATCTTCGTCGGAAGAGGCTCCACGACGAGAGAAGGGGCTCCACGAGGGAGAAAAGGCGCCCGACGGAAGGGTCGGGATAGACGAGCTCCCAACACGGGAGACTCTAGTGGGACCGCGGGGGCGGGTAGCTGGCAGCCGAAGGCAGTGGGACGCGGGGCGGCGTGGGTGGGCGGCATGAAAGATTTTTTATTTTTTTTATTTTAACAAAACGAAAAGAAAGAAAATAAACTAGGCTCCCAACCCCAATGGAGGTTGGGGGAGCAGCGAACTACC
>JAPQWV010004544.1:0-29000 GCA_027422505.1 Craterostigma plantagineum
CAACGACTTGCCTTCAGAACCGTATCAATATTTGCATCAACTGCATGAGAGGCCCTTCTCAGCTCCTTCTCCATGTTCTCAATGGTACTAGTACATTTCAGAGAGGCCTCCCTGAAAGCATCTTTTTTTATATCCTGCGATCAAATTCATCTTTTGCTCGTTAAATTGCCAGGAATTACTAAGAAGGATCATAGAAACCCCTACGACAAAGAATAATTGCAAATCACACAAGCAGTAGGACTTGATCATCATGATAGAGAAAGAACAGAGGTTGGTCATTTGCTCTTGCGAGTCATTGTCCAATTAAGAAAGTAGTTAGTTATAAGCCATACACATTAAAAAGCTGTTCACAAAAAGGTGCACTTGAAGGCTCTACGTTATAAAAGAACAAAATGAGATACAAGCAATAAATTACTCAGGCTATAATGTGCTATGCTAAACAATAATTGCATTCAGAAGATGCAAATGACCTCAAATGCCTTCTTCACGAAACTCTGAAGACGTTTTTCAAACTTCTGTCTTGTTGAACCAGCTCCTACAGCAGTAGCACTGAATGTGGCCATTGACTTTCGGAAAGCTTCTTCGTGTGCCTCTCTCAGAGACCCCTACAGAGAGATCGAATTAGCAGACAGAAAAAGTCATGAAATCTGCAAGCAAAGGTAACACTCACTTCTTCTGGAGGCCTAGAACGGTCGAACGAAGACATGTAGACTTCAGTACCCAATTCATAGGCTCTCTGGCATTCGGCTTCTTCAACACTCTGTTGAGGAAAGAGGACAAACTGATCAAAAACTTCATAGAAATTGGCAACATTTTGTTAAGACTGACCAGTTTCTTTCTTAAAATGTAAAACGGGCCATAAATCAAGTCTCCAGAGGTAATAACCAGATGTCACAACGCCCTTATGCCACCCTTTTCTGACATCAACAATTTCGTAAATATATGAAACGAGCTTTTCCATGATGAAGTTATAGTAGGCACTGCACCGTTGTTAATCGCATCTAAAAATGACTGGGTAATACGAGCAAGAATGGGCCCAGTCATCATCGTCGCGCCCACTTGCTTGGGCCTTGTCCTCTCAAACACAAATCTTGTTAAGGCGTCTAAACCAGCCCTAAACTCTGGCCTCAATCTCTCCAACTGCATGAGAAAGACAAAAAGTAAAGATATAGAAGAATTAATCAGAAGAACAGATAATCAGAAGAACAGAAAAGCCACCAACCGGTATCTGATCAAGCCGTTGAAGATCGTTTTCATCGTTCAGAGGTCGTACAAGCGTGAAGCATTCGCGGTCAGGAAAAAGAGCTCGTATGGACTCCCGTATCTAGTATTTTCATTCAGCGCAAATATACAATATAACTACTATTCCTGAGGCAATTAACTTCCATATACATAACAAGTACCTTTTCCAGTATATAAATGTAAATGTTACAGAAAAAATACAAACCTCATTTTTTGCAGCTACATCCTTTCCTCCCTGAACAGGTCTCAGGGCAAGTTCTAAATAACCAGAAGGTGTAATTCTGCGATTTTCCTCCGCCAAGTCAAGATAAAAATCCTGCAAATAAGCATGATAATTAAACAAGGTGAAAAGAAAATTTTACACCTGATCCATAATTGTAGCCTACAACTAGGTAGATGTCTACTCTTACCCTCAAAAGCCAAACAAAAATTGGGGAGAATTGCCCAATCTCGGAGGTTGTACTCCTTCCCCCAGAAGCTCTGACACGGATATGCTTTGTCATTTCAGTCACAAGAGAGAGACGATCAAGTGCAGCCTCATCAAATCCACCCATCTTCATTATGAATCAGAAGGTCAATTAACTATATGAATTCAAGATCTTGATAAATACAAGTATGAATGGGTGAAACAAACAATCAGTTCTTCTTTTCTTTTCACCTGGTTGTATACAAACATACTTGACAAGGGAACAGCCAACGAAAATATCTGGACGCTGTATGTCCCCTGCCAGGATATATAGGGAGAGAGAGATGAAGATCACAATATGAATTAAAGATACGAACCAATGATACATCACTAGTAATGCTAATGGAAACACAGACCGTTTGGTCATAAGCATCAATTCCTTCAGAGTCCAGTAGTAAAAGGTTGTACTCTGTTCCGTCAAGGGATGTTCTTCTCAGTGGGGCACTCCACAACCAAAGACCCTTGGTGCACGGACGATGCGTTGATGCTACTTTGAATCCACTGCTCCTCCCAAGTAACTGTGAGAATAAAGTAGATTTATTTGATCATTTATGTTTGGTCAACCAATCAAACGACAACTCGGAAAGGCTACCCATCTGATGTCCAATTAACAAATACGCTAACCAAGCAAAACTAAGTTAAAAAGGTGAAAGACAAAGTAAAAAAAAAAAAAGATCTGAATGAAGTAACAGTTCACTGAAAACGATTAACATCCGATGATGCGAATGCACAACACAGTAACCAGTAGATGAAGTATTATCCCACATAATATAATACACCAAGAACAACCAGCTGCTTGAACACCAACTTCTCGTCATGACCCAAGATAAAAATCCTAAAAATCTTACTATCAACAAAAAGAAAAACCGAGTTTCTGACCAACGAAAAGGACTTACAAGGATGTGAACTTCAATCATCTAAGCTATACATAAGAACGGAGAAACACACTCGAGAGCGAACCAAAACTCAATCGCCTACCCTAACACCCATTAAAAAAGTTAGAACACGCCGGTTGCTCGTTCACTGAAATACGGTTCCTTCCTTCCTCCAAATTCTCTAAGCAATAACAAAACCTACTATATAATAAAACCAATCAATCGAAAAACCTCATCGTCCTAACAAATAATACACCCGGGAAGCCGCCAGGAAAAGGTAGAATATCCCTACTTCAAATAATTCTAGCTGGAAATACCTGATTCAATATAAAGCTCTTGCCTTGACGAGCCCGACCACAAACCGAGACCACACCAACTGGCTCTTTCACCAATTGAAGCAACGCAACAGCTTCTGGATCCATGTGGAACTTCCCCTTTTCATCTGTGTATACCAGGCGAATCGGTTTCGCCGGCCCAGCCCATACATTTTCCGGCGGTGGTAGCGGAGTCGACGGCGAAGAAAGCGTCTGCGGAGACTCTCCGGTGGATCCCCGGCCAAAATATCTTAACATAATTGGCGACGTTTAAGGTTTCTCTCGCAAATTTCCCCCTTAGAATGGGTACGAATTGAGGAGGTTTTAGGAGCGCTCTGTTTCGTAATCAGAGGGCAAATAAGAAACAATCGTTTAAAGATTCCACCTGTTGGAATGGGATGGGAAGGCTACTTCGGAAATCCGGAAATCAACAAATATGGATCGTAGTTCCAATGTCTTTTATGGGCCTGGGCTCCATTAATCTAATAAATGGATTATACTGAAAATAGCCCATTACGAATTTCGTGCCGTAATGAAATTAATTCGTTGTTTCTAAACTCGTGATATCTTAACAATTAAATCAAACCATCAAAAATATCTTAATCATCGCTGTTCCAAGGAAAAAAATATTATTAGTATTAGTTGTTATCAATGTTTTAAAAAGCGTATTGCGCAGTGCATAGCGTTTTAGTTCCGATATTACGTAGTGATGCCGCCGAAAAATAGATCTACCGCGCTGAACAGCTAACGAGCACTTTCCCGCCTTAACTTCGCCGCGGATTCCGCCTATAGACTTAAAAACAGGGTGAGGGTGGGAGGTCGTTCGCCCTCTTGCCTAGGTCAAGAGGATATTTTCCGTTTTCAGGCGTAAAGTGTGCGTATGAGTAAATAAAAGGGCAGAGTAACGGTAAGACGAGTGAGAAATCGATACCTGTTCTGAGCGTGCTTTGTGATATTTATAAGGCCCTTACTTTAGATGGTTTATGAGCGGTTTTGCCCACTTTCCGCATTTCTCGGATTCGGGCCTCCTTACTTCCCACGATGACACGTCCCTTGCCCCGTTCTGGGCAGTTTTTCCTTGCACGTCCCGTTATCCTCGCCGTGGGGAGATTGTGGCGGTTTCCAGTATAAGGCGAGTTCCCTAAAGGCACGTATATTCTCGAGGGTCGGAGATGTGTCCCGAGGAGATCACCTTCCCCTGCCAGTGGTGATTCTGTCATGTACTCGGGGCGAAGTCCCTGGGGCAACTAACCCGAGGGTCGGGGAAGATCTCGGGGTCTGTAAGGTGTCTCTTGCGCGATCCATCCATTGCTGGGTTCGGGACCTTTATCCCGAGGGTCAGTTAGTCAGCCCGAGACCGCGCTGAGGGCAGAGGCCGCCCTTCAGGTAGGGTGGTTATGTTAGTTGAGGCGTGTCGGTTATTTTGCCGGGGGGTCGGTAGGACCTGAGGGTAACAATAGTCCCCCTTTTGATTAGTCCAAAAGAGTGTGGTGAATTTTGGACGTCTGTGTGGTTGCGGCAAAATACCCGAGCCGCTATCGATTTCGAGGGCTGCCACGGTACTTTGTCTGAGTGGGTCGTTCTTTCGCCGAGGCGTGTTGTTTATTTCCCCGGGACTTAAATCGTTCCGCTCACTAGCCACACGTCGCTTTCTTATTGGTCCATGGTGATGGGACGTCTGGGCGGGAACGCGATCCGCCCTTTCTGACATCGATGCAGATCGAGGTACAGCCGACGCGAGTGATCGCTATCCGTTGATTGAATCCGCATTCAAGGGCTCGGATTGAGCGAATGGGGCCTACCCCACCCATTTTTTCATTTCTCTTCTTTACTTTCTCTCACTACTCTCTCTCTTCCGAAGTTCCCGAGCTCTCGAGTCCTCCAGCCCCCTCCAAGCTTTTTAGGTTTTCGTAAGTCCTTCGTTCCTTAGCCTTTTCTTTCAGCATCACGACTTCTACCTCTAGCGACAGTTCTCGTGTGGCTTCGGGTGATTTTGCTGGGGGGGTCTGGTAGCTTGGGTAGCAGTAGTGGTTCCCTTAGTAGCGATAGTTACTCCTCGGGAGGTTCGGGTAGCCCTGTAGTTAGTGTAGGCGGTAGCCCCCGGGTTAGTGCTGAGGTACCTCGAGAGGGTTCCCCGAGGACCTGTTCTGGGGGTAGTGGTGGTTCCGAGGCTTCTTCTACGGACTCCGAGGCTACTCTTCCTGCTCGGGCTGCCCCCAATCCCGCGTTCCAAGGGAGCCGGCCCCTCCCCGTGAGGGTGACTTCCCCAGCCTAGTGGCCTTCCATCGGGCCTTTAGCGCCTGGATCGGGGAGGTTGAGTCCTTCGGGGCCAGCCGTGCGGGTGTTCGTTGGCATCAAATCAAAGTCTCTACTTTTAAGGCCTCGGATCTCCCTAGGTTAGAATCTCTTTCGGGTCTTCCCTAGGATTATGAAGTTAGGATTCCTTCTCCCACCGACCTGGCCAGTACCCCTCCTGAGGGTTTTGGCACATATTTTTCCGACCAGGTCGAGATGGGCCTTAGATTTTCCCTGCCTTGATTCATTGTAGATATCTGCAGGTATTTTGGGCTTTCCCATCGCCCCGAACTCTGCTAGTCTTCTTCTTTCTCTCGCCGTTATTCTTTCTCACTTTCGCTATGAGCCTTCGGTCCCCATGATTTCTACTTTCCTGAAGTTAAGCAAGAAGGAAGAGGGGAAATTTTTCTTCTCCCCCTCTTGGGCCCCTTTTCTCATCCGAGGCAACCCTTCGTCTCATAAGGGTTGGATGAGCAAATATCTTTTTGTCAAGCCCTCGGCAGATTGTGCCGAGTCCGAACTGATCCCGTTCTCCTGGCGCGATAAGCCCTTGATCTCCCAGCCTCTTCCCCCGAGCCCTCCATTAGGGTAGAGGCCTTCTTGGCTAAGGTAGGCGCCAGACGATACTGGGCCACAAAACTACGCGACGAGGAACTTCTTTGTGCCCACGGGTTCTCCTCCAAAGCCATCCGTCTCACCCGAACCTTAGGTATACCGAAAGAGTCCCGGCCATCGCATCTTTAATCTGATACTTATTGCGTTATTCGTTGACTTTTTGTTTTCTCTTGCAGCCGACAGGATGTCCCTTGTTGAGGTTATCGCCATCGCCGACGAGGAGGACGAAGATCTCCCTCAGCAGAACTTGCCTCGTTCCTCTCCTAACACCTGATAAAAGGTAAGGGGAATGCCCCCCGCCTCCACCTCGAGGGCGGAAAAGTCCGCGGCCAAGAGATCGGCCTCCTCCCCAAGGGGGGCTTCGGCCAAAAAGTCGAAGACCTCCTCAAGCCAGCCTGCCTTCTCGTCGCCCGGAGGCCACACGGCTTTGGGTCGGGCTAGGCAGCCCGACTTCTTCGCTGAGCCCTCGAAGGAGGAAAGTTGGGAGTTTCTTCGGAATTCCCCCATGAAGCCAACAGGAGATTCACTCGCGATCTCCCGCATGCCGATCTTCGAAGTATGATATCTTCCTCCCTCGGGCAGGTAACCTTTCTTCCCTTTCTATTTTTTGTTATTTCAGTATACTTTCTACCTTAACTTTCCTTAATATAATTCGGGCAGAGCCTCTCTCTTGCCGCCGAGTCTATGAAGCGCGTCTCCCACCTCTCTGAGCGCAACAGGGTGCTAAACCAGATGGAAGCCGATCTTCGTAAGAAGATCGAGAAGATGGAACGAGAGGCCGAGGAGGCCAAAAGGCGGGAGAGTGAGCTAAAGGAGGACGTCGAGGAGTTCCAACGCCAGCTCTCCAAGTCGGAAGTTGCCCGAGTTGCGGAGCAGCAGAAGCGGGATAAGTAGTTGGTGGAGGACTACGTCCCAAAGCGCGTCCACCTCAGGGATATGAAGTCCTTCTTCAAGTGGGGCTTATACATAGAGGCGCGCCTAGGCGATGAACGAGGTGAGGCGACGACAGATCACCTCTGAGCACTTAGAGGCGGAAACCTTAGCAGAGGCGGCTCCAAGGCGACGCCTCACTGTAAGGCGTAGAGCTATGGGCGGCGCCTCATAGAAGAATACTGAAAAAAGACCTAGACTGAACTTACTTTCCATCAAATTAAATTATAAAGGCCCAATACTTACTATTCTAAAGAAAGCCCACTAATCCCAATAACAAAAACCCTAAAATCCATAAGTCCATCGGTTTATTTAATAATTCTAGTCACTGTGAAGATTCATCTTTGGGCAGACCATCGTCTCCTTGTACTGATCTTCTTTTTCATTAAATGATGTATATGATTAATGTTTATTGAAGACTTTTGTGGGCGCCATGTCTTAACATATTATCGATATTATACTTCACTGCTCATTGCTCACTGCTCCATTTTTAATCTGTTATGTTAAAAACATGGAAAATATATTGTATGGATATAAGTTCTACTTTAGACAATCAATTAGAGTGTAGAATATATCGTATTGATGTAAGTTCTACTTTAGACAATCAATTAGACTGTGATTGATTATGAAATTCTATATAATATTTATATTATAGAAGTCGCCTCGGTTTTGTGAGGCGAGCGCCTTATTTATGCCTCGCCTCTGAGGCAAGGCAGTGGCGTATCGCCTTGGTGCGCCTCTCGCCTTAAATAACTATGGGCTTATATGGCTGTATCTCCGAACTTCGGGCGCACGGGTATAGTCGGGCAGACCATCATTTCAGGTTTTTGAATGCCATCCGAACCCTGAAGGATGCCCCGTCGGGGGGCTATTTGACCGAACCCCGAGTCGAGGACGCCGACCGCGCCGGCTCTAGCTGCGGCAGTGGCTGAGCCCCAGTTCGAGGAGCTGAGGGGTGCTTCCAGAGATGAAGCCCAAGTGGTCGTCGAGGAGGTCGGGTTTGAAGCTCGCGAAGAGCAGGCTGAGGGGGAGGTTGAAGCTAGCAGAGAGGCTGAGGATGTGGAGAAGCCCGGGGACGTCGTCGGGCGTGAAGATCAGGCCGGGTCGGCCACTTAAGTGTTTTTTTTCTCTTCCTTTTCTTTTCTTGCCTATTCGGGAAATGTAACGAACCCTAATATATATTTTCTTTTTGTGTATCTGAATATAGCCTTTCGGGGCAAAGTATCTGAATGCAAAGCCTTCGGGCTTCTTTTGAATTGCTTCTTCTTTCATTTATGTGTTGATGCTTCCCCGTTTCTATTTTCTCTTCATCACCCTGTTGTTTATACAATTCGTACCCTCGGGTCGTTTTCTCGATAGGATCGCTAGGTGCCTTCGGGTATTTACTCGGAGAAAGTAGGGTTCTCGAGGCGCGAGCCATTTAGGGCTGTCTTATTTTGGTCCTCGACAGCTCCTTAGAAATAGCAAAGACTTAGTCTGACTGAGAATGGATTCTACGGAGACTTCAAAACCAAGAATTTAGCAACGGCTATTCTGAGAATTAGTCTCCCTGAGGACTCGGTGGCAGTTATCCAGGGATATCACGGATCCGGTCAAAACATTCGACTGGCCGTTTTTTATGAACTTTTGACTAACTGACTTCCTGGCCGAGCCAAAAACCCTTCTATAAATATGGGATCCCTTCTCGTTTTTATTAATTCATTATTTCGCCCTTTTTGCCTTTCAGTGCTCTTCTGCTCTTAGAGTCCGCATGGATACTTCTTCCTCTTCCAAAGGCAAGCGAGTTGCTGGCAACTTTCCCCAAACATCCCATGTCTCTTTCGACTTTGGTAGTCCTTTGTCCTTTCGTTCGGGTTAGGACTTGCAGGCTGGTCCTGCTGCTGACGTGAAGACGCTGATCCCTCAAGGCGATAGCGAGGATAGAAGTTATTGCAAGAATTTGGTTAAGTAGTCTGCCGAGGCAGAGGAGGCTCGATCCAAAGCGAACCTTCCGTGGTATCGGAAATAAACTCGACCCTTACTCCCTCGTCCCTTCGGGAGTACCTCGAGAAAGCCAGGATCCCTTCTGACTACGAGATTCAGTTGCCTGGTCCCTTGCAAGTGGCGTCTTCGCCTCCCACTGGTTTCTTGACCTTTTTTACTAACCAAATAGATATGGGTCTGAGATTCCCCATACCTTTTTTCCTCCTAGATCTCTGTGAAACCCTAGACATTTCTCCTGACCAGATATTTCCTAATTCCTGTAGTTTGCTTCTAGCCTTGGCTGTCGTCGCTCGCCAGGTTAATTTCCCTCTTACCACTGGGTTGATCCTCGGTTTCTTTCGAGTAAGTGAGCGGGGACGCCGGCAAATTCGCCTTCGTGCCCTCCACTGACATCTTTTACTGCCATCAAGGGATGGATGAATAAGTTCTTCTATGTGCGCCCTTCACCTCAGCATCGGGACCGCCGATTCTCCTTACTTCGGTGGCGAGATCACTGTCGGGTGTCGGGCGACACGCCGGACCTAATGTTGGAGTTTTTGGCCCGGGTCGGGAGCCAGAGTTTTTCGGTGAGGGAGTTGGTGTCTGACGCTCCTCTTGAAGTGACTGCGCCTCCTCGTGTCCTAGGTATGTTCTTCTTTCTTTTTCACTTGTTAATTCTTCCTTTCGATTACTCTTCTTTCTCCAGTGAGCGATGGCCCGGGGGTTTTGCCCGTCATGACTATCCATACTCGAAGGCGCCTTGGCGCGTGCTCGCAATCAACACGAGGTGTCCACGGTAGATATTACCGAGGACGGGCAGGCGACTCCTCGCGCTGATGTGTGGCGTTCTAAGCGGGTAAGGCCATCACCGCCTACTCCTCCTATTCCCTTGCATGAGGGTCCTTCTTTGTCTCGACCCGCTCTTCATCCTTATTTTCTACCGGAGAAAGATGGGGAGTCTTCCCTATCTTACATGATGAACTTCCTTACACCCGAGGAGAAGGATTTTGCTAAGGAGCTGTCCGATGGTCGCTTCTGGAAAGAATGGGCATTGGCCTTGAGCCAGGTATATCTGTCTTCTTTTATTTTGACTGAGTCCCCATCTCAACTGTTCTCTTCTGTCTCCAGGCTTATTCGTTATCTTGCGAGGGGCTCAGCGGTATCGACTTCAGCAACTGACTCTGCGCGGTCTTGTGACGTGGAGAGGACTATGCGAGTCAGTGAAGAAGCTCAAGAGGTCGGCCGTCTAAAGAATAAATTGGCGAAGGCTCAGTTTAAGGTCGGCAGGCTTCGCCAGGAACTTCATTCGGCGAGAGAGATTCATCATAGCAGGGAGTCCCAATCGGACTCAAGGCTCGTTCATGCGGAGAAAGTTACCGAGGCAGCTAATATGTACTTTAACTTCGGGTTCTAGGGGTGTCTGTCCCAAATTCGAGCGGATGGTTTTTCGGAGAGCGCACATCCGTTTAGTTTGCTTAACCACGAAGCTACTTTTCTGGCGTTGGCCCCTCGGCGTTCCCCACCAAAGCCGGTGAAAGGTAAGAGCCCTTGGGATGCATTTGATTTGGACGACAATAGTGATGCTTCTCGAGGGGCGATCCATCTGGGGAGGATTAGTTTAGCGTCTTCCTCTTGAGTCCTATTTTTAGTCTTTTGCTGTTCTTTCCTCTTCGCAGATGTCCTCGTTTCCTTGCTTTCTTATTCACCTGCTATGAACTTTGAAGTGTCATATAAATAAAGGATTTGTTTTAGTTATCCGGATTGACTCGATCTCCCGACGTTTGTTGTTCATATCCTTACTTGATTGCCCCTGACCAATACAATGGAAATGAGGTCCCTCACCTCGGGCCAGGGCGTCCCCTCGAACCCAAGAAGAGCCTCAGCAAATTTTGGAGAACATTACCCGAGTGGTGTTGTCCCGAGGGGCCTTCTTTGCCTCTAGCTTATATAAAGGTGGCGCTGCCTCGCGTAGAGGGACAACAGTGTACGCGAAAATATCCTCTCTCCCTCAGGAGGAGGAATGTTTCAGCCTCTCGTAGAGGGAATTCAGTGTGCGCGAAGTATTTTACCCAAGGGGAGTTTTCCCGAGGCACCTTCTTTGCCTTTAGCTTATATAGAGGTGGCGCTGCCTCGCGTAGAGGGATAACAGTGTGCGCGAAAATCTCCTCTCTCCCTCAGGAGGAGGAATGTTTCAGCCTCTCGTAGAGGGAATGTAGTGTGTGTGAAGTATACTACCCGAGGGGAATTATCCCGAAGGGCCTTGATGTGATTTCCGCAAAGTGTCTTCTACCCGGGTCTTCTTTTTGTGTTTTAAGTTTTTGGTCGAACGTCCTTCGTACAGAAAGAAAACAAACTTCATTAATAACTTGTATTGCTTACATCTGAAAAGCATTAGAAGTAAGCTTTGGAAAGATAGTGTCGGAAAACAAGTCGAAGGAAAACAAATGCATAATGAGAGTACCCCCCTCTAGGGATAATATTTGCGCAGCTTGCGGGCGTTCCAGGGTCGGTCAAGCCGCTTGCCATCGGCGTCCTCGAGGTAATATGAGGCCTCTCCCGCTTTCTTAACGACGCGATATGGCTCTTCAAACTTAGGCTCTAGCTTCTTCCTCCTCTCCTGGTTCAGGATTGCTTTCATCACTAAGTCTCCTTCCTCGTACTTCTTGCCTCAGACTCGGCGGTTGTAAGCCTTAGTCATTCTTTTCTGGTAGGCGGTTATCCTGATGGCTGCTCTTTCTCTTCCTTCTTCGATTAAGTCAAGGTCTTCGGCCCGGAGTTGATTGTTGTCTCCAGGGTATGTCAAGATTCGGGCGCTTTCCATGCCGATTTCCGCGGGCAGGACCGCTTCGCTTCCATAGACTAGGCTGAAAGGAGTTTCACTAGTCCCTTCCCGAGGTGTGGTTCTGTATGACCAGTGACACTCTGCAATTCATTAAACCATGACTTCTCGAGTCCCTCGAGTCGGGTCTTCAGTCCCTGTACGATGGTGCTGTTGGTCACTTCCACCTGGCCATTGCTCTGAGGATATGCCACCGAGGTGAAAATCTGTTCTCTCCTGAGTTCTTCACACCATGCCTTTAGCTTCTTCCCGCTAAATTGCCTTCCGTTATCGGACACTAGCCTCCTCGGGACTCCGTAGTGGCAGATATGTTCTTCCAGATGAATGCAGTAATAGCTGCCTCGGTGATCTTGGCCATGGCCTCGGCTTCAATCCACTTCAAGAAGTAGTCCACGACTACTAGTAAGAACTTCTTTTGGGCGATATTTCTAAAAAAAAGGCCCGACGATATCGAGCCCCCACTGATCGAAAGGGCAGGGGGATGTCACGGACTTCATAGCTTCCACGGGCATTCTCTGCAGGCTGGCGTGCTTCTGGCAGTTAATGCAGCTTCTGAGTGTCTTCAGGGCGTCTCCTTTCATTGTCGACTATAAGAACCCACGAGGAGCGCTTTCCTGACCAATGCCCGACTCCCGATGTGATTTCTGCAGATTCCTTCATGGATTTCCCGAAGGACGTATTTCCCTTCTTTCTTAGACACGCACCATAAGAGGAGTCCTGCGAAAGATCTTTTGAACAGGGTTGCGTCAATCAAAGTGAACCGCTGAGCTCTCCTAAGATTTCTGAGCCAGAGCTTTGTCCTCCGGGAGGAGCTTGTGGCGTAAGTATTGGTAGATCTCGTGCCTCCAATCTTCTCGGGCTATGTCTGGTTTGGGCGAGATGGATAGGACCTTTTCTTTTTCCTCGAGTGGGCCGATGGCGCTGGCCTACTTAGCTATTTGATCCGCTCTTTCGTTCTCAGCTCGGGTGATTAGGATGATCTTGAGTTCCTCGAAACCCCCTTTATCTCTTTGAATGCCTTGACGTACCTTTCTAGGTTCGGCCCTTTAATGGCGAAGTTCCCTTCCAACTGCTGGACCACGAGTTGTGAGTCCGACTGCACCATCAGGCGCGTGATTCCCATTCTTCGCACTGCTCGAAGCCCGGCCAACAGTGCCTCGTACTCTGTTTCGTTGTTGGATGGTTTGTGGTCCAGCCTGATGACTAAGTTGGTCTCCTCTCCTCATGGTGATATGAGTAGTATTCCGACTCTGTTTCCTAAGTTGCACGAAGATCCGTCCACAAACATCTTCCACACCTCCTTGAGGAGATCCCCTACCATCTCTACCATGAAATCTGCTAGTGACTGAGCCTTGATGGCGGCCCGAGGCTTGTATTGGATGTCATACTCCCCTAACTCTGTTGACCACTTGACAGCTCTCCCTGAGATGTCGGGTCGAGTGGCGATTTTCCCGATCGGGTGATTTGTCAATACCACGACCGGATGTGAGAGGAAATAGGGCCGCAACTTCCTAGCCGTAATAAGGAGAGCTAGTAGTAATTTTTCAGAGTTTGTGTACCTTGTCTCGGGGCCCTTCAAGATATGGCTTACAAAATAGATCGCTTTTGTACCCTTTCTTCTTCCCGAACCAGCACGGAACTTATGCCCGAGGTGAAGCTGCTAGGTAGAGTTCATCTCCGGGCAAGGGCTTATTGAGCATGGGCAGCTTCTTCAGATATTCCTTCAAGTCTTGAACGCCTTCTCGCACTCGGGGGTCCACTCGAAGTCCTGGATCTTGCGCAGTACCTTGAAAAAAGGTAGGCTGTGGTCGATGGATCGGGAGATGAACCGTGAGAGGGCTGTTATCCTCCCCGTTAGTTTCTGGACCTCGTTCAAGCTCCGGGGTGATGTCATCTCCATCAAGGCCCAGGGTTAGCCTCGATTCCCCTCCTTGTCACCATGTACCCCATGAACTTTCCCGAGCTGACCCCGAAGGTGCACTTGCTTGGGTTCCTCTTCAGGTTGTACCTTTGGGCGGTCGAGAGTGTTTCCTGCACATCGGCCAAGAAACAGCTTCGTTCTCGAGACTTGATTAGGATCTCGTCCACGTAGACCTCCATATTTCTCCCAATCTGTTCCTTAAAGACTTTGTCCATCAGCCTCTGGTAAGTGGCACGGTGTTCTTCAGCCCGAAGGACATGACAGTGTAGCAATAGGTCCCTCCGGCGATTATTAAGCTTGTCTTTTCCTGATCCTCCTTAGCGAGTAGAATCTGGTTGTATCCCTGAAAGGCGTCGAGAAAGTAGAGTAACTCTTGTCCCAAGGTGGAATCCACCAGTTGATCTATCCGAGGCAAGGGGTAGCGATCCTTCGGGCATGCCTCGTTCAAGTTCCGGAAATCCACGCACATGCGCTATTTGCCCGAAGCCTTTGGGACTAAGACCACATTCGAGAGCCACGTGGGGAATTGAACCTCCCAGATATGGTCTGCTTCTAGCAACGCCTCCACCTGGCGTCGCGCCTCGACATCTTTCTCTGTACGAAGGTGTCTTCTTTTCTGGAAGATGGGTCAGGTAGTTCGAGAGACATTTAGCTTGTGCTCGATGATCCCTCGATCGATGCCTTTGTCCTTAGAGATCCATGCGAACATGTCTGTGTTCTTCCTTAACAGCTTGATTAGGTCTTCCCGTAAGTCACGAGGCAGACCTTGGCGATCTTGATTGTTTCCTCCGACGGGTTGATCATCACTTCCTCAGTCTATTCTTCCTTGTCTTCTATTTTGGTGGTTCCGATGGCGTATAGCGTCTCTCTCCCCCTCGGGTGATCCTCCCTTCTGGCTCTAGAAGATTTGATTTCCACTCGAACTTCTTCTACGTAACATTTCCTGGCCATTTTGCGATCTCCCAAGACTTCTCCAACTTTATCTCCTACGGAGAACTTTATCTTTTGGTGTAATGCCGAGGCGATGGCCATGAAAGAGGTTAGGGCAAGCCTCCCGAGGATAATGTTGTATGGACTCGTCCCGTTGATGACCATGAATAGTGCGATACGAGTCTTCCTTGTTTCGCCTTCTCCGAGGTGAGTGGGGGATGCAGGTTTCCCACTGCCTCGACGCAGTGTCCGGTAAAACTAAAGAGGGCCGTTTCCACCTTATCCATGGGGTAGGCTCCCAAGTCCATCTGGTCGAGGGCCCTTTTGTATATGATGTTGACGAAACTTTCGTTGTCGAGGAAAACCCTGCCGACGTCATAGTTGGCTACCTCGGCCCGGATGACCAGGGCGTCCTCGTGAGAGTCATCACCTCCATGAAAGTCCTCGGGACCAAAGCTGATGGTGGGTCATGACCGCTTGCTGCTCGCTTTGATTTCAAAGCTCTCTAGTCGGCGGATTCCTGCCTTCCTTGCTCGATTTGAATCTCCTCCTGTAGGTCCTCCCGAAACGATGTTGATCCGGGGTGGTGCGGGTCTCTCAGGGGATCTTTGCCGTCATGTTTCCCTATTGTCTTGGTTTCGTTGAAGATCATTTCCGTCTGGCCTGGAACCTCGCCTGTCTTCCCTTTCTGGCGTCCTTCTCATCGTCTCCCTCTGGTTGTGAATTTAGCGATCTTGTCTGGCGTTATACTGTTTCCCTACCCCGGGGTATCGGGGCTTGGTTACAAAGCCACCGTCTCCTGTGGTAAGTTTGGCTCGGGCTTCGGGGTTCGCTGCTATCAGCTTTTCTAACTCCCGATTCAATTGGAAGCACTCCTCAGTGGTATGCCCGTACTCATGGTGGTAATTGCAGTAGGTGTCGGATACTGGTCGTCTCGGGTTGCCATCGATGTAAGGGGGTCGGCGGAGAAAGTCATTCTCCTCACATATCTCTAGCGCTCAAAGCTTATTCATCTGCAGCCTCAAATATTCCGCCCGGGGGAGTGGGGGTACAGGATAAGGGCGGTTATCCCTTTGAGGGAATACCCTGCGGTCCTGGTTCCTCGGTGGGCTTTTTCGGCATTCTCGAGGAGGACTTTTGTGTTTCCTGTCCTCGGGTTCTCGGGCTTGTGACTCCTCCACCCGAACGTATTTCTCCACCCGAGTCACCAGCTCCTCCACCGTAGTTGGGTACTTCTTTACCAGCGATCTAAAGAGGTCTCCGTCTCTCAAGTCGTGATGGAATGCTCCGATAAGTAATTCGAGCGTAATGTTGGGGACCTCCATCTTCACTTGGTTAAAGCGCCGAAGGTAGTCTCTTAAGCTTTCCCTGTCGACCTGCCTTATGTTTAACAACTTCACTGCGGAGGAAGGGCGTCTTCTACTGCTTGAGAAATACTTCAAAAAATGGCTGGTGAGGTCTTGAAAGCTTCTGATTTCTCCGGGTGGCAACAGGGTGAACCATTGTTGGGCTCCTTTCGTCAGAGTGGTAACGAAGAACTGGCATCTAACAGGGTCGCTTAGTTGGTACAGTGCCGCATTTCCTTCAAAAGTGGCCAAGTGGTCCTCGAGAGGTCCGAAATCGTCATATTTTCCCATCTCAAATAATCGGAAGTGCTCAGGCAGCGGGGCCAAGAGCACCTCGAGCGAAAAGGGGGAGGCTCGAGGGAGAATTGGTGCTTCTGGTGGGTTTGTGAGGTTCCGAAGCATGCATATCTCCTCCCTCATTTCCTCTAATTCAGCAGCCTGCTGCTCGATACGCCTTCTTCTGTTGGTGCGTATCCTCCTGAGTTCCGATGCTAAAGTGCGGTTTTCGTCCTCGCGTTCTCCGGTGCCCGACTCGGCATCGTGTTCCCCATTTGCCTCGCGCTGATCATTCTCTCTTTCGGCGTCACGTTCTCTGTTCTGCCCGAGCCTGTTACCCCTTTGGTTTCTTTCGGCCATTAGCACTCCAACGTCGGTCCCAATCCTTCAGATCTCTTGCATGACAGCGGCGAGCATCACGAATGTCATGAAATATACGCTACGAGGCGCGCTACACTTGCGCTTTTTAAAACATTGGTTGTTATAGTATAAAAAACGCACGCACGAATGTCATGAAATACGTGTCACACGTCATTGACCTTATCCAAATAACCATAAAAAATATATTTATAATAAGATAAAAATGCGCATGTCACATGAAAAAGGAACCAGCTTCCATACCACGCCATGTGATGGAAAATCTCTAAATTAAACTTTTTTTTACAGTCCCGAGGTATCCCCACACAACCCGATGCGCTAACCGCCACACACTCCAGAAGTGGGACTAATCCCCGGGGTCAGATGGATACGTCTCAAACCCACGCAACAATGATAGCCATGAGCCTTAGGCCCTTGGGGACTTCTCAAAGGAAATGTGAGAGGTGGGATTTGATCCCTTGACCTCCTAGCCACATGACCTTTGAGGACTCCCCTCAACCACTAGGCCAAGGGGTCATTGGCCTCTAAATTAAGTAACTACGGCATGTGTTAATGGGATATGTATCTATCGTATTGTCGGTTTATTACTATTAACGAACTTAAATGCAAAATGGTATACAAACCGACGAAGTTATTGGATCATAACTGCTCCCCTTATACAAATTAGGGTGTGTTTGCATTCGTGTATCTGAACGAAATCGGATGATTCAATATTATGGTTTTCAAAACCATAACTTCAAATCTAAATCCATTATTTAGCAAACTTTCGATTCAAAATTCGGATTTCAAAACCATAACTTCAAATCGAAATCCATTATCGTCGAGCTAGACTTCTAAATTTTCTTACAAAAGATAAAGTCCAAAAAATAAATACAAAATAAATAATAAAACAAAAGGTTTGCAAGCTCGAACTTTCGAGCACCCACGAGTGAGCTCGAGCTCGACAAGAGCTCGTCGAGCTCTTATCGGCTCATTCACTAGCCCGTAACGAGCTTGAGCCGGCTCATCAAGCTCGCGAGTCATCTCGACTCATCGTTCACCCCCCATTTATTATTATTTTATTGTTTAGTATTACTATTATTATTATTATTTACAAGAAACTCATTAAGGGCTCAATTTTAGATTTCGAAAAGACACCATTTGAAATGGAATTTCAAATTCGACAAATAACAATCGTTCAGATTTAGCTTCGAATTTTGACCAAATCGAAATCCAAATCCGCTCGATTGTTGATAAACGTAATTTATTACGTTTATATTTGTTACTTTTAAGCCGTTTGCGTTCCTTAATGAAGCCGTTTCGAATATCCTAGCACTTAAATGTGAGTTAATGGCAATACTAACGTTTCTACGGCAGATTTACGGCAGTTTGGTATTTCTTGCAGATCACGGGGTAAACGATTTCCGATGGAGCTGAAAATTTAGCCGAAAATAGAAGACTCGTAGATATCAATTTTGACCAAAGGAATTTTTATTCCAAGTCCCAGAATGGAAGATACGGATTTTGTAACACACCACTTCGCTGTGCAAAAACAACCCGTGGGCCAAAGCCCAATACTAATCAGCCCATTTAAAACCCAACTAACTTAAATCATTTCTATTTATGATGGGGCAGAGAATGAACGATGGAGGAGGCTTGGGATTTTTCTTTCCTTGAAACTTGGAGCAGACCAATCAAGCATGAAGTCAAAAGAGCAAAACAGGGACGATTTTATTTCGCATGAAAAGAGGAAAGTTGTTTACCCTTTACTACCTCTTAGTTTCGTGAAGTACTATAAAAATATAGCTTAGTTAATAGCAGCGGGGATAGGACTTCACGTAGGGGCAAAAGAATACAGAAAAGGAAGTTCTGCTCCTCCACAAACTCATCCCACAACACTTCACGTCACACAACCTCAAGCAACCACCTGCCACCTCACGCATACATATCACAAGGCTCACTCATCACCCAACCATCTCCCAAAGCCACGCCAACCCACTTCCACCAAGCAGGCAGCTCACGGCGGAGGAAAGGAGCGGAGGGCAGCGGTGTGTGTAGGAGCAGCGAACGAGAACGTGCCACCCGTTCGACGAAAATACTCAACGAAGGATCCACTTCACTGCTTCCCAATGTGACTTCCTGGGATTCGATAGAAATCGACTCACAACGCCAACTGCATGAGCGATATCTGGCCTCTTACACACCATGGCGTACATCAAACTTCTGACCGCCGATGAATATGGAACATCTGGGACATCTTCTCCGTCTTCGCTTGTTGATGGACTGGATTTCTTCGCAACTGAAAGTGCGCGGCAAGTGGCATGCTAACTGGCTTAGCATCCTTCATATTGAACCTATCTATAATTCGTTCAATATAGCGCTCTTGGGATAACCATAATTTTCCAGCATTCCGATCTCGGGTAATCTCCATTCCGAAGATCCGCTTTGCTGAACCCAAATCCTTCATGTCAAACGTCTTTGACAATTCTTTCTTTAACCTGCTAATCATCTCTGCATCTTGTCAGACAATTAGCATATCATCTACATATAGGAGAAGAACGATAAATTTACCGTTAGAGTATCTTCGGACGTAAACACGTGGATCTGCATCTGTTATCTTGAACCCCTGATGCACCATGAAAGAATCAAATTTCTTGTACCACTGCCGCGGAGCTTGTTTCAGACCGTACAGCTTTGCTTCAGCCGGAAGACCATGTCCTCTTTACCTCTAACCTTGAACCCTTCGGGTTATTCCGTATATATCTCCTCATCAAGATCACCATGCAAGAATGCGGTCTTCACATCGAGTTGCTCCAATTGAAGATCCACAGCTAGTCCCAGTATGACTCTGATTGAACTCATCTTCACGACCGGTGAAAATATCTCGTCAAAGTCGGTCACCTTCCTTTGAGTGAAAAATTTGACCACTAATCGAGCCTTGTATCTGACCAGCTTGCCATCATCCTTCTTCAATTTGTACATCGATTTGTTCTTGATTGTCTTGTTTCCTTTCGGCAATCAAACCAACTCGTACGTATCATTCTTCTTTGTCCAACAAGATTGTACTTCCATTAGTTCATCTCCTCTTGCATGGCCTTTATCCAACAATCTTTGTCCATACAAGATTGTACTTCCAGGAAGCTCTTAAGCTCCCCCTCGTCAGTAATCAAAATATAATCAGAACTCGGATACCTCGTAGATGGTTGGCATTCCCTAGTTGACCTTCTCAATTGAGGTTCAACTGCTTCTTGCACATCTGAAGGCTCCCCCTGCTCACTATCTTCAATGTGTTCATCTACAACAAGTTCATCATCATCAATGGCTGGCTCTTCTGGTTCAGGTTCTGATTGTTGCATTCCTTCCTCCGTGGCACCGTCATATGGAATGTGGACTGGTGTATAATCGTCTACACCACCTGTGGATTTCGATACATCCACATCTATGCTTCCCATGGCCTCGTGCTCATGGAATACTACGTCGTGACTTCGAACAGTCTTCTTCTTCTTTGAATTCCAAAGTTTGTAGCCGACTCCTCGTCTCCATACCCAACAAAGATACAAGGATTCGATTTATCATCGAGCTTCAATCTTTGTTCCTTCGGCACATGCATGAACGCCTTGCAGCCAAACACTCTCAAATGCGAATATGAGATGTCTCTACCGGTCCACACCTTCTATGGTATATCGAAATCCAACGTCGGTGAAGGTAGTCGGGTGATAAGCTGCAGTATTGACAACGTCCCCCCAAAATGACTTAGATAGATTAACTATCTTGAGCATCGCTCATACTCTCTCCATAATGGTCCGGTTCATTCTCTTCGCGACACCATTTTGTTGAGGAGTGCCAGGAACTGTCTTCTCATGCTTAATGCCCTGCTTTGTGGAATAATCTCTGAACTCCCGAAGATGTATCCACCACCATTATCTGTGCGTAGAAGGCATCCCCGTTTTCCTTTCCACCATCGCATGGAACTTCTTAAAATAATAGAACACCTGGTCCTTCATCCGCAACAGATATACCCAGTCTTACGAGACGCATCATCAATGAATGTCAGAAAATATTTATTGCCTCCCAAAATTCGACTTCCATGGGTCCGCATACGTCAGAGTGTACCAACTCCAACTTCTTCATTCGCCTAGTTGAGTTCTTCGCGAATGAAACTCTATGTTGCTTCCCAAATAAGCAATAATCGCAGGGGTTCAGCGCTTTCTCCTTGGCTAATAGTATAAGGGACTTTCTAACCAAGACATTCAACCCCTTCTCTCATATGTGCGCCAGACGTCTGTGCCACAAATTTGGAGAAGCATCATCTTCAACTGCATTCAGTTGGTTAGCACATATCGTTGCGTGCATCTTGTACAGCGAGCAGCATAGCGTTCGTCTCGCTACCACCAACGATCCCTTGGTGAGTTTTCAGTTGCTATTCGCCATCTCGTTATAGTATCCTTCGTTGTCCAGCACCTTCACAGAAATCAGGTTGAGACGCAGGTCTAGAATGTGTCACACATCTTTTAGCCGTAATGTGCACCCTACGCTGGTTTGGATACAGATATCATCGATCCCTATATTTTAGAAACACTTTTTTACCCATCTTTGTTATTTCAAAGTTTCCCGCCTTGTATGTAGAGAAGTATTCATGCCTCAGAACACAATGGTAAGAGGCACCATAGTCCACTATCCATCCAGTGCTTGCATACACAACATGACAGCAGTCTGCTTCATTCACCAGAGTAACCTCTCCTTCATCGTTATAGGCGATTGCAGACGTATTCTTGTCATCATCTTGCTTCTATTTTCTGTTGAGAAGCCTACAGTTTCTTTGTAAGTGGCCAATTTTTCCACAATGGTAGCACTTACTCATCTCTCTGGACTTGGATCTATCTTTCGACTTGTCGTATACTTTTGGTCATCTACTCTTGCTCCGACTCCTATTCTCCGTGACAAGGACCCGGTTTCCCGTACTATGGCAGCATCCTTTCGTCGCAGCTCTTCATATAGAGTCTGTTATTTACCATCTCTATCGTGACTTTACCGCTTGGTGCCGAGTTAGTGAGCGATACCACCAACGTATCCCAACTATCTGGTAGAGATCTTAGTTGTAGAAATGCTTGTAGCTCATCATCAAGGATTAGACCGGCACTCGTTAGTTGAGTTACCAGCCCTTCAAAGTCATTCAGATGTTCAGCAACTGATCGTCCCTCGTTTAGCTTCACATTCATGAGTTTTGCATCATGAATACCTTGCTCAGCGCATTTGTCACCTCGTACATACCCTCTAATTTCGTCTAGAGTTTGTGGGGGTCTATCTCATTTTAGACGTGGTTGTAGAGGCTATGTCCACCAATTGGCTGATCACAGCTAGCGTCTTTCTTTGTAAGTTCTTTCATAGGACAGCATTCCCGCCTTCAGGCATCTTGCCTTTATTTCTGATTGGTTCATAGAGGTCTTTGCAATAAAGGTGATCCTCTATCCTTGATTTTCATATGGAGTAATTCGTTACTGTCAGTTTGATCATTCCACTGTCGTTCTTCATGGCCGTCAAAATCTACCAGCAACTTACTAGTATCTTTTCTGATGTGAAAGATCAGTCAAACCTGCAACCACAGAGCATACTCAGAATACTACCAGGCTCTGATACCACTTGTTGGGAATGGTGGTGGGCCTCGCGGTGGTCAGTGGGCCCCGCAGCGGAACAGGTCCCGATTTGGCTCGGTACGACGATCAGGAGAATTAGAACCCACGGGATAAATTTGGTGGGACCCGCACAGTAACTACCACGGTAAAAATAAAATTATTGTAAGGTAAGAAAGAACACCATAATTTTTAACGCGGAAAACCCTCTGTTAACAAAGAGGGAAAACCATGGCCGAGTCGGCAAAATCTTCACTATAGTAAAAATCAACTCTCGAATTTTTAATATCTCACTTTTACCACTCGTGTTTACCTCACACCTCTCTGTGGATGTGAACCCTATCAATTCTACTTGAACTGATAACCTCACAATTTACTCGAACTACTTCTCTCTATTTAGTAAAACTCGAATGAGCTTGTGATGATAATAACTGAAGAATCCTCAGCCTATTTATAGATGTCTTCAGCTCTTCTGGACCGCTCGAAACGGGTGGCCATGAATGCGCGGCATCGCCCTTCAATATGAACCGTTCGTTAATTTATTATATAAATAAAATAATATTATAATATAATAATATTTAATTTTTTTTCTTTGTTGGTGGGCTGGACCAACAAAAATAAGGTGGTGTAGCTTGCTCACGTTTTTGCCGTAGAGTTGAATAAAATAAATAATTCATCTTCCCTCTCTTAAATAATGTCATCGGCTCAATCCCATTCGAAAATACGAAATACACGGTTACAAGAAATACAAAAGAAAAAAAAAAACAAGTGTAACCTGATATTGCAAACTAGATGCAATCAAAGATAGAATATATATATATATATATATATATATGTATATATTTTATGCGTTGACACGGTCGCATACGAGTCGAACTTCGCCATGGTCGGAATTGTCCTGAACGTTTCCGAGCTTGATCATCGAGGCCGCAAATTGATGGCGGAACACCACAGGATCCGCCGCGGCCGCAAACGCCTTGACGAGCGGTGCCGTCCTTGAGTCCTCGTACATCATTTGGTCTGTGTAGAGCAAGCCCATCTTCTTCTGCAGGTTTTTGTAGTACTGACCGTCGAACTTCTCGGGAGTCACCGTGTCGAGCTCCGCATAGTCCGAGTTCCACCTGCACTTCCTCCGAAGGTAGCTCACGTACTTCGGGTCCAACGAACCGCTCACGACCGACCCTTCCTGCTTGTTAAACAGCCTGAATACAAAGTGCTACTTGTTATTAATGAATGATTACTTTACCTAAAAGGTTAATCTTTTTAAGTGGGCATATTTTTTTAATTTTATTTATTATATTTTCAACATTAGGTTAATTGTTTTTTACTCCCGTAATTTGGGGGCGGCATCGAATTTAGACTGTGGCATTATGCTGACAAGAACTTTCAAAATTAAGCAAGCTGGAAAGGTATTGTACGTCGGAATCCTTGTTCGAAATTCCGGCATATAGTCTAATGTTTCAGCAAATTTAGGTGGCGTTACGGATATATTTCCAAATTAAGTAAATTTGGGACGAAATCTACGGTTGCGGTTTATAATGTCCATAAATTGCTAAATTTTGAAAGTTATTGTTCCTATAATGCTATCGCCCTAAATTCCAGGATTGAAAAGCAATTAGCCTCCAACACTCTATCAAATACCTACCGTCCGGAGGTGAATTCTCTACCGTAAAGTAGGACTTATCAAATCAGTTGGTTCGTTTTCGACGTAAAATTTTGTTATTATATTTCTTGTATTTCTACCTGTTCTGAACAGACCCGCAGTTGCACCGTCCGATGGTGTGTGCCCCTCGAGGACCACCATGTCGAGCATGTTGAGCCCCTTGGAAAGGAACAGCTCGACGAGGTCCGTGATCCTCTCCCGTCCCATCGGGACCGTCCCGTCGGCCTCCTCCGCCTTGGACATGCGCCCCCCGGCCGTAGGGGACCATCCAGTAGGGCCCGCCGGCCTCCACGGTTGCGTCGCGGGCTGCCGCGGTGAGTATGTCCGAGCACGAGACGGTCTTCGGGCACTTCTTTTCCACCTCGGCCTTAATCTCCTCGATCAGCTCGAATCCCCTGAGCGTCGCGCTCGCCTTGGCAGACCTCTCGCTCCCCTCGTGGCTCAAGAGGACCGACGCGTCGCATCCCTAGCACACAAAATCCAACTCGTAAGACGCTATTTTTGTAAAATCTGTTATTGGGCCTAACATTGGTCTACCTAAGGGGAAAGTTGGCCCACATAAGTTGATGAGGTTCCATCCATGAAACCAACTGGTGATAGGTCGAATAGCCCATCAACTTATAAGCTTTCTCAATTATCCGATGTGGGACACAGGTGACTTATTGAAGTTTTCTACTTCAACGGTTCTGTTGTTCAGTATATAAGCCCACGTAAGGCAGTATTGTGTTTGGTTTCTGTAATTATTCAAGCCCAAATTAAATATTTCACGTCCGAAATATACGAGCATTATTACCCCAACGATGCAGTCGTGGAAGTGGAGCCTAATGATGGAAGGGGCGAGGGTGGTGTCGTTGGCTAGCCACTGCTTCACCTTGTCGTTGACGATCTTTTCCATTTCTGGGCAGCTATTGTGGTAGTAAGAGTAACTAAGAGAATCGTCGTATTCGTAAACGTCACCGACTACATGGACGGCGAACAATGTCGTCATCATCATTGCTATCATCACGAGGCGGGTCATCATCGGGCGCGACATTTCTTTGATTTTAGCTCAACTGTGCTTATATATATAGATGGTATATATGAACCTAAATTTACGTATAATATAGGGGACGTTTCATATCAGGCCCCATCGAAAGTTTCTGTTTGGGTTCAGGCCCTCCTCACAATAAATTTAGGTTTAAGGACCAACATTAAATAAAATTCAGAGTAAAGAACATAAAGATTGATTTGACGAAAATGCCCCTTGTAGGCATTATATAAAGAGGTATGAATCGCTACTATTATGGTACCAGATGTTATTCAAATGGTATCAATCGAAAAAACGATTTGAACGATCGATTTGCCGTAAATGTTCGAGCATACTGGGCACAAAACCAAGTCTGATGTGTACTCGACGATGTCAATGATATTTACGTCCTCAGATTTAAAATCTGTGAGGAATAATTTCTAGAAATTTATTTCGCAACTAAGATAAATCGAGCATGTTTTGGTCGAAATTAAAGCTAATATCCATAAATTGGAGAGACCCATAGCTTGAAAATTACAGCGCGCCTTAGTGGTGATTCAATCGTTCGTCCCTCAAGATTAACGACCTTAAACTGAAATCGCCAGAAAAAGAAAAGTTTAAATGAGTGTTCGTTGTGTGGTATGAGAATGACATAAACTGGTATATAGACCATAAGAATCGGTACAATGTAGTCGTAAAGTGGTATTAGATATTACTTCTAATATGTCCGGACAATTTTATATGATGAGGTACTAAAACAGTATAAAATGGTAAAGTGGTATATCAACTTCATATGATGCGGTATTAAAACAGCATAAAGTAGTATTGTAGAGGCGTAAAGCAGTATAGCAACGATAAGAAGCGTTACTCGAACTGGTACGAGATAATACTTATTCTGATTTGGTATTAATTTTTATACGATGTGGTACCAAAACAGCGTGAATGGTATCACAGAGGCGTAAAGTGGTATGGCATCGAGAAGAAGCATTACTCAAAGTGGTACCCGTTGGGGAGGAAGTGGTACGATTTGGGGAGGATCTGGTGCCATTTGTGGAGGAACTGTTACCATTTGGGGAGGAAGTGGTACGATACCTATTACTTATTCTCATTTGGTATTAATTTTATAAGACGTGGTACTAAAACAGAGTAAAGTGGTATAATATAGGCGTAAACTGATATATCAAGTCACGCTGTTTTTGGGCGGGAAAGCTGAATCTCAGTATTATTTTGGGCAGGAACTTTTATGTAGTATATATTCATGTAATAATGTGGTACCAGAAATGTAAGATGTGTTACAGATAATATATTATCTAGTATCAGTACGACATAATGTGGTACAGATAATATATTATCTAGTATTTACGAAATAATGTGGTATCGTTTCGAAATTTACGAAATTATTCGAACCATTAATATGGTACAAATAATATATTATCTCGTATCAATACGACATAATGTGGTATCGTTTCCTAATGTATTGTTACCATGATAATATAAACTGTTACCAAAATATTATCAAGTGGTATAATTTACATGTGATGTGGTATCATATAAAGATGGAGAGACTATATTCGCTGCGGTCCGTGAAGCTTCTGAAATGTTCTTATTTTTTGTTATGAATGGATCATAAATTGGTACTAAATTATGCTGAAGTGGTATAGTTCATGTGACGTGGTATTATGTAAAGATGGAGACGGTTGACGGCTCATGAAGCTTCTGGAATGTTCTTATATTTTGTTATGAATGGAGTATAAATTGGTACTAAAACAGAGTAAAGTGGTATAAAAGAGGCGTAAACTGGTATAGCAAGTCACGCCGTTTGGGCGGGAAAGCTGAATCTCAAAATTATTTTGGGCGGGAACTTTTATGTTGTATATATTCATGTAATAATGTGGTACCAAGAACGCTTTATGTGTTACAGATTACGGTTTTCGCGCTAGGGTTTCCAGTTTTATGTTTTCGAGTACCGGGTCTTAGGGTAAACGTCTTCGTGGCTATGATAAAGGTTTTATCATCGTAAGATTTGTTGTATGATTGTATTATAGTGTTGGTTTGGATACATTTGTTGTAATTCATAATGGTAAATATCAATGTGATGTAAATATAGTTGTCTACATGGTGCATTAGTGTACATTGTACATGATCACAACCTCATTACTTGACAACTTACATCATATTTACATAAACGTGACAAAATCAAGGAACTTGGTGGTTTAAATACATCAAATCATATATTTCCATGATTTTTATTCCTCCACAACCGAAAAAACAACTTTTATTTACGAAATTATTCGATCCACTAATATGGTACAAATAATATATTATCTAGTATCAATACGACATAATGTGGTATCGTTTCGATGTTTATTGTTACCAGGACAATATAAATGGTATGACATACATGTGAAGTGGTATCATATAAAGATGGTGAGACCATATTCATTGACGGATCATGAAGCTTCTGGAATGTTCCTTATTTTTCGTTATGAATGGAGTATAAACTGGTACGACATTACGCTGAAGTGGTATATTTTACATGTGTTTTGGTATGGTACAAATATTGATCCATATTCATTCATGAAGCTTCTGGAATGTTCTTTAGTTTCTGTTATGAATGGAGTATAAACCGGTACGGCATTACGGTGAAGTGGTATAATTTACATGTGTTTTTAGTTTAGAGTATCGGATCTTAGGGTAAACTGTTTCGGGGTTACGATTAAAGGTTTATTGTCGTAAGATTTGTTCTATGATAGACGTATAATGTTGTTGATGATACATTTGTTGTAATTCATAATGGTAAATATCAATGTGATGTGAATATAGTTGTCTTCGATTTGCATTGGTATACATTTCTCACGATCAAAACATCATTACTTGACTACTTATATCATATTTGCATAAAACGTAACAAAATCAAGGAACTTCGTGGATTATACATCAAATCTTATATTTCCATGATTTTTATTCTTCGACACCGAAAACACCAACTTTTATTTACGAAATTATCCGAACCATTAATATGGTACATATAATATATTATCTAGTATCATTACGACTTAATGTGGTATCAATTCGAAATGTATTGTTACCAGGATAGTATAAATTGGTATGAAATTATGCTGAAGTGGTACAGTTTACACGCGATTTGGTATCTTACAAAGATGGAGAGGCATATTCATTGTCGGCCATGAAGCTTTTGGAATGTTATTATATATTGGTATGAAAGGATTATAAATTGGTACTAAATCATGATGAAGTGGTACAGTTTACACGTGATGTGGTATCATATGAAGATGGAGATGCATATTCACTGTCGGCCCATGTAGCTTCTGGAATGTTCCTTATTTTTTGTTATGAATGGTGTATAAACTGGTACGACATTATGCTGAAGTGGTATGTTTTACATGTGTTTTGGTATGGTACAAATATTGATCCATATTCATTGATGGATCATGAAGCTTCTAGAATGTTCTTTATTTTTTGTTATGAATGGAGTATAAATTGGTACCAGATTACGCTGAAGTGGTATAATTTACATGTGTTTTGGTATGGTATAAATATTGATCCATATTCATTGACGGATCATGAAGCTTCTGGAATGTTATTTATTTTCTGTTATGAATGGCGTATAAATTGGTACGAGTGTAGTATAAATTGGTACCACATTATACTTACTTGGTATTGTTTACATGTGATCTGGAATGAAACAGAACTAGTTCAAAACCCAAAATACCGATTCACAAACACCGACCTAATCGTGTAGAGCTTCGATTGGGAAAACACCGATTCACAAATTCTACTTCAGACCCAGATTTATGTGCTAAATCAACAAACTGACCTTCCGCTCTAAGACCCATAAACACTGAAAACTCTCTCACAGAAAAGGGAACTAAAATATCTTCTCCAAATCTGAAAGTCGTGGCATCTCCATTTAGTCGATTAAGCACGACCTTTAACCTACCGCCGGGGATTTCACATCGGTTTAGTCGCCGGAATGCCGCTAACGGCGTACTCTCCACCGCCATTAAATGGTCATCGCTTGCTCCATTTATAATCTCGGCCATACTCTTCAGGAAGACTTGGGTTGGCATCGACTTCTTATGCGTTGGACGCCTTTCGCTCGATTCTTCGACTATCTTCTTCCCAGCAAGTTTATTTTTCTTCTTCCGGTCAATTCCTCGGCGATCGACGCCATGCTTTTTCTCAGCAACTTCCTTTTTCCTAGCAACCTTCTTCCGACCACTTTCTTGGCGATGACGGGGTTCTTCGTTGCCATTGCAAGCTTTGTCGGATTAAGGGTGCAAATCGGTAAAATTTCGTCGGCTTTTCTCGG
>JAPQWV010004545.1:0-29000 GCA_027422505.1 Craterostigma plantagineum
AGTGATTTTATTCTTGTAACGGGCTTACAAAGGCCCAAGTATTATATACCAACATATGGTATAAATACTAAAACCCTAACACATAGTTAGGTGTGCTTGTGTGTGTTTTTTATTCTAGAGAAATAATTTTTGAGCCTCCATCTTATCCTCTCAAGCACCCCACACCATTTGCATTGATTTCTTGATTATTTGTGTGGTAAATCCATCCTAAGTTAGATTGTTTGGTGAAATACGGACGAACAAGTGATATCAGAGCCAAGCGCGGCCGAATTTGAGCAAAAAATATTTTCTGAAATTTTTTTTATGTTCATGTTCTTCAAAAAAAAAAATCTTGAAAGTTTGATATGTTTGGTATCTTGTTTGTTGAATCAAGTGTTTTGGGTTGATGGTGTTGTGATCTAAAAGGTGGAAAGTGGGTTATGTTTTTGGCAAAAAAAAAATAATAGTAAGTATAAAATAGAAAGCATTAAAGCAAGGTGTCAGTCGAATTGGTGACACAGTCCTGACATTCGATTGGTGACTTATCCATTTGATTGGTGACTCACACTCCTACTTTCGATTGGTGACTCACCTTAAGTCACTTCACTCACACACATTCGTTGGTGAACATTCGATTGGTGACTAATCCATTGTAAGTGGTCCCTCGACAAAATTACCTCCTCTCTTGGTCTGAAATTATCAATCGAAACCATCCATCGAAAGTCATCCATCGAAAGTGGTCACTTCACTCGAAATGCCCTATTCAAAATTATCTATTTGTCTGAAATTTGGCTCTTAAGAAATTCGGACACTTTCCCACACATCAAAATTCTACCATTTCACTATCAGCTCACACCAACACAAAATCGCGCACACACACGATTTTCGAGATCGTCTACCCTATTTTTCAATTGCGGCTAAAATTGTGTCGCCCGAATTTTAAAATTCAGCGGACCAAAGTACGAGAACTATACTCGAATTTCACCCGATTTCTTGCTTGAACAAAATCTGGATTAGTTAGAATTTCTTCGTCCGAGTATAGAAATATCCACAGAAATATCTGAACAGCATATCTCGCACTTAATTTTTTTTTTATTTTTCATCTTTCCAAATCCACAGAACGCGTTAACGATCACGTATCCAACAATTGACTTAGGTTTTTTTTTTGGCATATTATAGAGAAAGTTTTGGTCATTTTCTCGAAGTTTTCGAAATCATCACACAATTTTTCAATGCACGCCAAAAAATTTCGACGCTCATTCTCTTCGATACTTCACGATACTTCTCAAGTAAACCAAACTTTTCGACACTGAATTTCCAAAAGACATCTTAATTTTAAAATTAATTTTAAATAATTAATTAATATCATATTAATTTAAATGGATGCTCAAGCTAGGAAAATTGAGGAATTAGAAGCAAGACTTGCTAATAATTACTCCGTGTTGCTTAAGCAACAAGAGAGCCTAGCTTATGCTAATGAAGATTTGACCAAAGCAAAGTCAAAGATCATTAGCTTAGAAACTAAGTTAGAAGATAGTGAAAATAGGGTCTGCGAGATGACTAGGAATTTACGTTCTTGCGAAGCTGAGCGAAATGGAGTCTCATCAAAATATGAGACCGTCTTAGAGGAACAGAGTATGCTTTACTCTAAGATTAAACAATTAGAGAATGTTATTTCGAATATAGGTCTAGCAGATCAAAACTATCCTTCTAACTTAATTTCTAACGCGAAAAATATTTTACGTGACCAAAGGCCTATTCTATGTGATACTCCAGAGACTCTTCGTAAATTGAAAGATTTACAAGATACTTTAAACTCTGAAAGGATATGTTTTGGCGCTGAAAAGGAAAAGCTTTTAAAGGAGATTTTATATCTCAAAAATTCCCCGTCTTTATCTGTTTCCAATAATTTATCAAGTAATACATCTTCCTCGAAACAGGTGAATAAAACAAAAACTGAAAGAAGCATCCTTGTTCCTAAAACTGAGAAAAATTTTACTAATCATTCTAAGTCAATATTGACTGAAGCTTAAACGTTAAGTAAAAGTATAACTTTAAAATTAGCTAAGGAACAACTTAAACTTAGGGAGCAAGGAAAATCAATTTTATCTTCAAAAATTAAAGTTTAAAATGTTCAAGATTTTTCCTCTCCCATTCCTATCAAAAGGGAAGCGTGCAAAGAAGAAGTTCCAAGCTTGAGCAAACGAACTTCTCAAATCCCGCATAATCATCATTATAGAGCGAATGATGTGAACTCTCGTAGGCAATACGACTCATCTTCCAATGACGCATATAGCGCCATAAGCTCATATACCTACTTGAAATACCCAATCCAGATTCACTCCATAAAGCATCTTAGGCGACTGGCTAGGGAGAAAATCTTTAGGTCTTCTACACCTAGGCACACATTCACCGTTCTGAATTGTCATTTCCATTTAAGGTTCACCAAACCTGGATTCCTAAATCACAAATCAAAATGAATAGGACTTTAAAGGATGATTTAGAATCAATATCTGAACTAAATGTGCTTAAATTGTTTTCTGCTAAAAAGGGAGGACCCGTCCAAAAATGGGTACCAAAGTCCTGATAAAGTTTTTGCAGATCCCAGCATGGGTAGGTACTAAGAGAGCTGCTCCACACTCATGACTGGTATGCGACGAGGGTAGCCAAACATCCCAGCATGTATGGTATCTTGGGTTGCTCCACATACACGACTGGTAAGCGATGCGAGCAACTACGTAGGTAAATTCTATATGCATCCCATAAGAAAATTGGCATGCATCTTGAGCTAAAAAGACAATATACCTACTTTGAAAACAATAGGGTACATTATAAACATGCATGACTCAATGTACTTTAAATGTTAAATATTCGCATGCATATGGGCTGAAATGTCTAATACCCCGTGATATGTATATTTTAACAATGCATATATCTTAAAGAACTTCAAGCTTAAACATTCACGTATGCATATAAGCTGAATCGTTAAATTACCTTTTATTTTAAGTGTTAATAGCGAAAAACGTACATACTAATGCATTTTTAAAGAACAATAATTCTTTAGTTTGCATCTGATCTGAAAATAAATAAATACGTTCACGCTTATTTAATTGGGAGAGAACTTACATGTTTAAAAAGTGCATGCTTTGACTGGGAGTATAACTCCATATTTACGAGGGGAGAGTACATTTTTAGGGGGAGTACACCTTAGGTGCACGATTTGAGGGGGAGAAACTTCATTTAACCCATATACATATACTTATACATATACTTACTTATCTACTACTATTACGATAATATATATATATATATGTGTATACATAAAAAAAGGAAAAGAAAAAAAAAAGAAGGAAAAGAAAAGCAAAAAAAAGGGAAAAAGAAAGAAAAACCCTCTGAGACGCTTCCACCTCCCAAGACAGACTTCACTTGAAAACTCGACCCTCAAGAGTTCAAGAATTACAAAAGGGTGACATCCATACGCAAACATGAAGATGATCTCAACCGCCCTGCTCCGACTTGCTGATGAAGCAGCACTCACCAAAATTGACGGACGCATGGATTCTAAGTTCCCATGGTTCAGTCAGACCAAACTGAACCTAACCCGGAACGTAGCCGAGTGTTAGTGAAGATTTCATGTCCATAAGCCACATTCCCATTTGGCAATTCTTGACAAGACCGAAGAGCAGACGTTTCGTATATCCCTCAACTCACAAAACATTCGGGCCATCCCATATAGGTGCAGGAGCTGATTTTTATCAGCTCCGGGGTAGAAGTCGCCTCATTTGGTCCAACGGCGCATGCACAACCGAGCCTTACCCACTCATCGATCTCCCAATAGACCGATGATTCATAAAATCACGGGGAACCGCGTAATCTATCACCGTTTCACTTGGAAGCGAGAGATATTGAATTAAGTGGTAGTTAGCCCCACACCACTGAACTTTCTTGAACACATCGAGTCTAGGTGTCCTCACTACCTAAATGTTTTATATTTTAGGACACATACACTTTATCTTATCTGGAGTTCGTGACTAGATCAGAACTTCCATAGACACGTCTCTCGTAGATGTGATCCAAGATTGGAAGGAAGTCCTACCGTTGCAACATCAAAACAACAATGGCATCAAGCCATCGTCTGCGAGCTACACTCCTAGATCGATGTTAACGGAACGCCTATGTGGCTCCGGTTCTAAGCCCTATCCTCACAGGCCGCGTCTCAGAGTTTAACTCTGAAATCGTGTTGACGGATTGCCTTAGTGGCTCTGTCTGGTTATTACCCACACCAACCTGTCGTTTGTGTCCATCTTGGACTCCTATACAAGCATGCAGATCTCGTTAACACGAATCGCCATGAGGGGGAGAAGGGGATACGTATAAACAAACAGGTCGGACCACCCACGAACCACTACGAAGTCGGGCCCACCTGCACTTAAAACGTCAGATTCGAAGAAGCCTTGGCACATTTTAGAACACAACCCACGCTCACCATCAAATTCCGCCGCGCTTACCACGATGAAGCTGAAATCCACTGGAACCACCAATGTCACATTCGGAATGAGCTTTAGCACATGTTAAAAGACACCCTACGCATATCTTCTTCTGGAGCCAGACAAGCTTCCTCGAGGCCGAACCAGACAACTTCCTTCGACGAAGACGAATCTGGCGCCGGGAAGAATAGTTTCCGTGAGTACCAATCAACTCCACTTCTTGTCCTGACGACGCAATCTTCTTGCAAAAGACAATGCCCCATTTTGATCCATCGCAGTCCAAATAAGTGACGATCTCCCCAACTCGATCATCATAAGGCGGAGTAGCACTAAAGCAAAATGGGAGCAATACTACGATGAGTGTGCAACATAGGTAAGAAAATGCTGAAATCTCAAGCGCTATCAGATAATCAAGCAAACACCAAAAACTTCAAAGATCAAAGTTGTTGCCTCGTGTACAACTCTCCCCATTTAAAGAAAACTCCCCAATCCCAACACAAGGTTGAACAAATGTAGGGAGAGCCGCGACTATCGAAGGGAGAGCTGGAACACAAGAAGAGACTGTTACGCCTCTCCAAATTTTTAAGAGTAACTCCCCAATTCCAACTAAAGGTTGACCAAATGTAGGGGGAGTTGTAACTATTGAAGGGAGAGATCGAATACAAAGAGACGATCCGGCAAGCAGCTTCGAGAACTGAAGTTCAGAACATGGTGAGCTTGGATCTCCTAAAGAAGAGATCACAAGACAAGATAAAGGAGGAGAAGATTGAGGAAGAACACGCACACACACGCTTTCGCCACATATCCTTTGATACGTGTTCTTTGAGGACTCAGGATTATTACAAGACCAAGATGACAAGAGCCAAATTGCAAATTGAACACAAAGGGGGAGATTGTTAGGATTATTTTATTGTGTTCAATTAAATTAGGTCATCTTAATCTTGTAATTAATTTAAGTGAACTGGGATTTAATGTTTTAGAGCCCAGTGATTTTATTCTTGTAACGGGTTTACAAGGGCCCAAGTATTATATACCAACATGTGGTATACTAAAACCCTAACACATAGTTAGGTGTGCTTGTGTGTGTTTTTTATTCTAGAGAAATAATTTTTGAGCCTCCATCTTATCCTCTCAAGCACCCCACACCATTTGCATTGATTTCTTGTTTATTTGTGTGGTAAATCCATCCTAAGTTAGATTGTTTGGTGAAATACGGACCAACATAACATATTAAGCAAGTCAAATCTGAACTTAAAACTTAAAATCACAAGCTAAAAACGGAAATTGCCTAGTAAGATTTCATACCTTGTCCAAGCTGTGGTTCGAACTCTCCTCCCTCTTTCTACTTCACGTTTCCTAGTGTGAGAATGCTTAAGATATTTTGTGCTATCAAAATTAGGGTTGTTTAGGCACATATAGGCGTGAACATCCTTATTTTGAGGAAGCTTGTTTCCTAGATATTTCTTTAAGAATTTGGGCCAATTTTCAAGTTCTATTTTGGGCCTAAGTTTAAATTTTAACTCCTACCCAATTCCACTCATAACCCAACTTTTAATCTCACTAATATTATTATTATTTTAAGTTCCCCTTGTTATATATTCTCGAAAATCCCTAATAAGTTAGGTATTTATCTAAGCACATAATTGGATTCACGAAATAATTAAGATCACGTAAACACCTATTTTCATGAAATTCACTTAGGCACATAATTTCAGAAAATTCGCTTAGGCCAAAAATTCACTTAGACAATAATCGACGCATGGGAATTCATATGGCCATAAAGGCACGTAATTCATAAACATCACGTAGGCACGAAATCAAATTAATCATATAAGCACTAAATATGCATGCAAATTCGTCGGCTAATTGGCTTACGGGGCTCAGGTCCTACAACACTAAATATGCATGCAAATTCGTCGGCTAATTTGCCTACGGGGCTCAGGTCCTACAACCCTAACCTGCGAATCCTGCAAAAATGAGTAAAACCCAGTTTAATCTTGCAACTTTCGTGATGTTCCTTACTGAAAAGTAGTGTAGATTAGTAGAAAACAGAGAAGAAGTCGATGAAAAAATGACGAGGTATGTTCGCGATTTTAGAGAGCGTTTGAGATGAATTCGGAAGAATTTGGGAAAAGAGATGAGGAATCGGCCGATTTGGTATTTATATATGATGTGTTGTAGCACTTTCGATCGATTGAGGAATTGTCGATTGGAAGAATCGGGCAACTAATTGAAAACGAAGAATCGCAGAAAAAGAGGAATCGGGCAATTCTGGAATAGTTGAGTGGCTGTGGAATCGGGCGATCGATGTTTGAAAATTTTAAAAGTTTAAAAAATTTCTATCTGAAGACTTTGACTCAAAAATCGATTATCCAAAATCTAAAGAGAGTCACCGTAAACTGACACATGCGGAAGTTTCAATTAATCTGTAACAAGGAGTTCAAAAAATAGGTCCCAAAAATAAATATTAAATCAAGTGAAATTTTTAAAATTGATTTGTGAGACACAACATCCAATAATCGATGAAGAAAGGATCGCTTTCATTCGCGGCGCTGCGCCCTCAAGTCAAAGATCCGTCGGTATCATTTATCATGTTTGTCGGGACCATAATGATTTCGTTCGTCGATTTACGCCTATAAAAGGCACGATTCGAGCAACACGGTAATACAAAAAACAATCGAGTTCACAGAGATGAACTAGAATTAGCAGCAAGATCAAGAAGAGAACGAGGAGCACACAGAGTTAAGGCGTCGTTTTTAACCGCAATTTGGATATGTTGTACTCGAGCTTTTGTTTCTTATGTGCTTGTTCGTTGCTTTAATGGTTGTTCTCTATTAGGTCTTTATAATGCATACTAGCTTTTGAGTGTGTATTCCGTATCTTGATAATGTGATTTTCATATTTGCGTTATTTTGAGGGTGTTGAGTGTATTGGTTGTGAAAGTGTTTTTTGCATTTGGAAAGACTTACGAAGCGTTCAAAGATTAGTTTGCGAAAACGCCAACTCCCCCTCAATGTTTGTTGTGTTGTTAATTAAAACTTCTAAGATAAACATCTATCGTCGAGAAAATTTAATAAGTTATTTCTAGAGTTCGATCGATTGAAAAGTTTCAAAAAACAGTTTCGAGTGATGCAATGTTCTGTCGATTCAAAGATTTGGGCAATTCAAAAGAAATTTTAAAGTAGTTTCGGGCGATAAGATCAGAAACGAATTTGAAAATCAATAAAATTCATAAAGGGGAAATTAACGAAATCTTTCAGAAACGCCCCTGAATTAGTGCATATTTTTCAAGATTCCCCTAGCGAAATATTTCAGAAACTCCCCCTAAATTAGTGTATAATGCTCAAGGACTCCCTCTAAATTTGAACATATGTTTCTTTTAGTTTTTCGATACACACAAGACAATACGGCGAGAAAGTTAAGTGACCTATTTATATAATATAAGGTCCATGTAGGGACAACCGATCATTTCTTACGGTTCAACATGCTTAACCTCGACACCAAGAATTGGAACCGCTTTCATCCAATGCCTTAGTGAATAAATCAACAAGTTGAAGGTCTCTGTGAACAAAATGCATTTCGATTGTACCTTGTTCTACATGTTCCTTGATAAAGTGATATCTAATGTCTATTTGTTTTATGCGTGAGTGATGTACGGGATTGCTAGTTATAGCTATCGCACTTTTTGAGTCACTAAAGATGGTAATATGATTTAAAGAAATGCCAAAATCTCGTAGCTGAGTTCTCATCCACAAAATCTGTGAGCAGCATCTCGCAGCAGCGACATATTTTGCCTCTACTGTCAAAGTTGAGCACAACTTTGTTTTTGAGATGACCAGCTTACGAGTTTACCCCTAGAAATTGAGCGGCTCCTGAGGTGCTCTTCCTGTCTAGCTTGCATCCCGCGTAGTCAGCATCTGTGTATCCGACGAATTTGAAGTCTTAGTCCATTGGGAACCATAGACCGAGGTTGGGAGTCCCTTTGAGGTATTTGAAGATCCTTTTGACGGTGAGCATGTGAGACTCCTTCGGATCAGCTTGGAACCGAGCACAAAGACACGTGGCGAACATGATGTCAAGTCGACTTGACGCGAGATAGAGTGGAGAGCCTATCATGCCTCGATAAATTGTTTGGTGGACAGATTTTCCTGAGGAATCTGCATCAAGCTTGTATGAAGTGGACATGGGAGTGCTGGCAGGATTGGAGTTGTCCGTTGAACTTCTTGAGGATGTGAATGTACTTGGATTGGTTGATGAAGATTCCATCCTGAAGCTGCTTAACTTGTAGGCCTAAGAAGAAACTTAGTTCTCCCATCGTACTCATTTTGAATTTCTGCTTCATTAGATCTCTAAAGTTCCTGCACATTATTGCGTCCGTCGGGCCAAAGATGATGATCGACGTAAATCTGTACCAACATAATGTCTGAGCCGTCCTTCTTGATGAAGAGAGTCGTATCGACCTTCCCCTTTGTGAATCCGGAGGAGATGAGAAAATCCGAGAGGACCTCGTACCAGGCTCTTGGAGCTTGTTTATGTCCATAGAGAGCTTTATCGAGTCTGTACACATGGTCTGGGGATTGTTCGCTCACAAAACCTTCAGGCTGAGATACAAAAACTTCTTCCTTCAAAATTCCATTGAGGAATACAGTTTTGACGTCCATCTGGTAGACTGTGAATTTCTTGTGTGCAGCGAAAGCTAAGAAAATTCTGATGACTTCAATTCTTGCGACTGGAGCATAGGTCTCATCATAATCGATTCCTTTCTGTTGATTGTATCCTTTTGCTACCAGCCTAGCTTTATTCCGGATTACTACTCCTTGCTCATCCTTGTTCTTAAAAACCCATTTAGTACCTATGATGGTTTTCCCCGCCGCTCTAGGCACTAAGTCAGACTTCCAGCCTTTCAAATTGATTGATTTCCTCCTGCATTGCAATTATCCAAGCTGGATCGGCAAGGGCTTCAGCTACTTTACTAGGCTCCTTTTGACTGAGAAAAAAGGAGTAGAGGCTTTCATTTATAGTTGAGGCTCGAGTTGTTACGCCAGTGGAGGGTCACCTATTATCTATGAGTTCGAGTGTTCACGGAGCCACTTTCTTGTATGAGGTTGTGATGATCCAGCTACATCGATACCCGTCATTGTTTCTTCGCTTTGAACAGCCTGATGTTCCGTAGCTTGTCCAGGTTGGGGTAGTACTGACTCTCATGAAGAAATTTCTATTGTCGAATGATGTTCTGTAGGTTCTGAAGGTTGAGGTAGTACTGACTCTTCTGAAGAAATTTGCATTGTCGAGTCTATGGGCTGAGGTGTGTCTACTTCTAAGCTAGAGATGACCTCAGTATCCGTTGGGAGTTCAATGTCGTCATTAATGTGGAGATTTTCCAAGGTGAGAGGAGAGTTAACATTGCAAGGTGCACCAGAGTCATCATTGTTGGGTGCTGCTGAGTCATCATTGGTAGGTACTGGAGAGTCATCATTGCAATGTGCTGCAGAAGTTGTTTGAGCAGTGGGAGGCGGTGGTCTTGAAAAGAGATCCTCGAATAAGATATCAAGTTCCATATCGCTCAATGTGTTGGAATTTGAAGGTTCTCTCACTGTGGAGGTTCTTGGTTGATCTTTCGTCAACTCTCGCAGAAGTTCGGGTTCTGTACTGATTTTCAGAAGCCATGCGGTCTACTTTATCGAATGTCACATTGATGCTTTCCATGACTGATCTCTTCTCTTTGAGGTATACTCGGTAGGCTTTAGGGTAGTCGGGTATCCCACCAGTATTCCTTCAAACCCTTTTGGGTCAAGTTTGCCTCTATCTTCACGATCGTTGGCCACGTAGCATTTGCATCCAAAACTTTCAGGAATGAGACGTCTGGCACTCTATGATTGATCAGCTCGTAGGGAGTTCTGTTGAACCTCTTGTGAAGTGAGGCACGATTCTGAGTGAAGCAAGTTGTGTTAAGTGCTTCAGCCGACAAGAAGTGAGGTAATCTAGAGTGAATGAGAAGTGTTCGAGCTGCTTCAACTAAGGTCCTGTTCTTGCGCTCAACTAAGCCGTTTTGTTGCGGTGTTTTTGCTGCTGCAAACTGTTGAGTGATTCCAAGGGACGCATAGAAGTCGCTGAGCTTTTTGTTCTTGAATTCGGTCACATTGTCAGTTCTGATGATTTGGACACTTAGTTGGTAGAAATTTTGTACGGTTTTGATAAACTAAATGATTAGACCTAGGGTTTCATCCTTGGTTCTGAGAAATTTGGTCCATGTGTAGCGCGAGAAATCATCAACAATAACCAGCACATATATTCGCCCATTGATGGTCTGAGTGCACATGGGTCCGCACAGATCCATGTAAATGAGTTCGAGAGGTTTGGAAGTTGAAGCTATATGTTTGGTGCGGTGGGATTCTTTCCTTATCTTTTCCATTTCACAGGCCGAGCAGAGATGCTCTCTGTGATACGAGAGTCACTGATGCCAGAGATCGTTCAGATGTGCTGAGGCACGGGAGATGAGACACATTGGTCGGACTGTCGTGAGGTCAATGGAACATAGATTTGTCTTTCTATGGCCAGTGAGCAGTTCCCTTCCATTGTCATCGGTGACGCTACACTTCTTAGTTTCAAAGTTCACCTTGTAGCCTCTGTAACAGAAGCGTACAATACTGAATAGATTGTAGCTCAATCCTTCGACGTATGAGACTCTTTTGATGGTGAGTCTGTCATGAATTAGATCTCTCGTACCTAGCATGGGTGCAGATTGACCGTTTCCGAAGTAGACCTTCCCGAGAAATCCCTCAGAAAAGTTGCTCACAGCTTCCAGTCATGTGTGAGGAGCAACCTGAATCTAAGTACCACACATGACGGACCTGCAAAATAAATCAGGTAAGCTTAGGAACCCATTTAAGGGCGGGTCATTTTTTAATCACATGTGAGGAGTCCAACGTATTTGTTATTATATTAAATTCTTTGTCAGATTGAACCAAGACACGACAATTGTCTATAGGATGTAATTGGGATTTTGAAATCCAGATTTGTCTTTGACTTAACCTCTTATTCTGTTTGATATTGGATGTGGTGTATTTCTTTCTCTTAATTTGGTGAGTATGATTGTTGAGCTTGGGAGATACTCTTAGGACAAGAGCTATGAGGAGCGGAAGCGTTTTTGCGAAATTGAACGTTACAAGAACTACGAGATGCATAATAATTTGCACAGTAATGTTTAGAGTTTTGAGCACAAAATAAGGAAGCACGGTCTGCGACATTACAAGAAGTCACTTTTGGAAATGTAAATGAATTGAAAGCATGTGAAGCAAGATTTGAAACTGACTCCTTCTTCTTATCGGGCTTTGTTGTCTTTTTCATTGGACCAGATCGAACCTTTTTCGTCTCCCTAGAACTCAGGCCTTTGTCTGTGGGCACATGCGATACCGTGTTAGTATGAGATAAAGGAGTTTTCCCTATAGTTTGCTTGCAGTTACATGTAGAGGGTTCGGGAACAGGATGTGAAGTCGAAGGTTTGTAAGCGTCAGGAAAGTTTTCAAGAGTGTAAATTTTGCTTAGCAAAATTGTTTTCTCTTCTGCATGGGCTTTCTTTCCAATTCCAGAGAGGCTGTTAAGTCGCCTATTTTGCGAACAATCTCTAGAATGTATATAGATGAATAAATAGGTTTAGCCTGTTCGTCAGTGCTTTCCTGAATTTCAGGGCCAAATGATGACATGTAATCATCAGAGAGAGTAGTCTTTCTAGTCTTGTAGCTATTGTTAAGTTCTATATAATTACATGAAATTTGGGCCCAATCTTTGTTTCCTCGCTTCTGTTCATCAGATTCGGTCACTTGTGTTGGTCCTACGAAGGGCATTAAGTTTTCCAAACTCAATCCAAAGCGTTTAATGTTGTACAGCGGAAGTACTTCATCTTTCTTTGGGTTATGGGTGAGTTGAAAGCCTAATCCTTCGCGAGGATTATAGAAGTCCACATCTTTAGGTTGGTTGAGAAAAATATTTCGATCTGTTTGTCCTCTTTTGGTGAGGAGATCCTCTAATTCTTTGACTTTTTTTATAAAGTCGCACACGTTCTTTAGTGATAAGTTCGTATTGAGAAGACACATTTACTTGTTCTTCTTCGCAGTCTTTTAAGTTCCTACATGTATCACTAATTTGTTTTTCCTTATTCTCTACTTTTTCTTCTAAGGTCTTTACTTTAGATTCTGATAGAGTTAAGGATTCTTGAATAATAGCTATCTCTTCCTGTTGTTTGCTTAGTAAAGCAAAATTTTTGTCAAAGTTTCTTTGGAGTTCTGAGTAATCCCAACGATGCATGGAGAGTTCATTTATCTATGCTCTAGGTTAACAATATCATTGACAGAATGTGTGTGTACCTCCAGGTCGGATGAAGAGACATTCGTCCTGTCTGAGTCGATGCATGCTGCCTCCTCAACGAAATCATAATCATTGCTCTTTGACATGAAGGCCACTTCGTCATCCTCCTCGTCTGACGTGTCCTCTAGCCATTCCTCTTCCTCAGCAACAAGGACAATTCTAGCCTCTTTGCGCTGTGATAGCTGAAACTTCTTATTGTAGTAATCAGTGTTCTTTTTTTTCGGAAGCATTCAGAAAGCGAAATGACCCGGTTTTCCGTAGTTGAAGCACTTCTTTGGGACTTCAGTGTTCTTCGTTTCAAGTTCCTCGAGAGCTATGAATTTTTCTTTCCTGCTTGAGGTTCGTTGTTTGTTATAGGAGGAAGATGGTTTCTTAGCACTTATCTCGTTGACAGTCTCTGAGATCACGGCTAATTGCTTTCGGATGTATTCAAGTTCGTCCTCAGGTTCTTGATCTGATTCTGCATTGTCTTAATTGTCAGATTGCATGACTTGCTTTCCTTTGGAGGTCATTGAGTTTCTGTGGCTTGATTTGTTGGTCACGAGGGCAATAGGTTCCATGTCAGCATTTGTTTTTCCTTCGTTCTCGATCTCTTTGGCATACTGGGAGTACTGAGAGAGGTTATCATGCAGGGAGTGAATGTCCATTGCATCTAGATCTCTGTTTTGTTGCTTGACTAGAACTACAATCCTTCCCCACTCCGGTTGAAGTATTGAGAGGAATTTGATGTTGTGTTGAAGGTTTGAGCATTGGATGTTGATCTTCCTCATCTCATTGATGATGTTCAAGAAGCGAAGATAGCTGTCACGGAGTTCTTCCCCCTCCTTCGCCTTGAAAGAATCATAGGTAGTGAGGATGCTTGATTTCTTAGTTATGTTGCTGACTTCTGTGCCAACCATCATTTTGGACACCTCGTCCCAGATTTCCTTGGCAGTGACCATTGCGTCCACTTGCTTGTATACATCATTCGGTAGTGCTTGGAGTACGTAGTGTCGAGCAAGTTTGTCTGCTCTGGCACGTGCTTTCTCGACATCAGTGTATCGACTGGGATCTTTGGGAATACTTCTCTCAGAAATGGGAGGAACTGCATCAGGTTGGGCAGGAATTATGGTCCAGACTTGAGCTGGGCCATTAAGGATGGAATCAAGCATATCATCAGCAAAGGGTGTGTCTTGATTTCAGTGAAGTTGATGAATCGTTGTTTCTATATTCCATACTCTCCCCACCTTAGCAGTGGTGCGCGGTTGTCGGATGCAATAGCAAGACCGTCCATGTCAATGTTTGGTAATTTGATCGTAATGTGAAGGTGATCTGCGAAATGAAATGTTAGTTTCGAGCAATTGTAGTCAAATTAGAAAGATAACTTGAATTTCGAGTCTGATTAAGATAGTTCTGAATTTCAATCTTTCGTGTAAAATTGAGGATTAGCCGATTTGAGTTCGAGGGAATAAGATTCTGCAATTTTAGTCCTAAGTGTTGAAAGTCAGGTGACTCAACGTTATCTAGAATCGGGCAATTTGGGTTTGTCAAAAATCGGTGATTTGGATTCGATATTTCTAAGTTGCACACAAATTGGGCGGTTTTGTGTTTTGTTTAGAATCGGACGATTTGAGTTTTGTGGCTTGATTCGGCAATTTAACTCTAATTGAGAAATTGGGCGATTTTATGAGCTTAAGTCAAAGAATCAGGTGACTGAGGTGAAAGCGGGCGATTTTCTCTAAGAAGATTGAAATCGGGTGATTAGAATTTGCTACAGGTGATTGAGCTTGTGCAATTTAGCTCAAATCGGGCGATTCTGTCTTGGAAAACTGAATTCGCCAAAAAAAATGATCGGGTGATTTGCCAAACGGGCGATTTTGCCGGAAATTGTGGCTCGGCGATTTGGAATCGCGTGACTTTATCTTACGTACTGAGATTCGCCGAGACTTTGATCGGGCGATTCCTGCAAAATGACACACATTTTGGCCGAAACCTTTAAATGACTTAGAACTGTGAGAGAGCCTACCCGAATGTGACGAACAAACAAAAAATAAACAGATTTTTATATTTTTTCAGATTCAATTTAGGCTAAAAAACGACTCAAACTTGGCTTGAATCGACGTGAAAGACCAGAAAATACTCAGAACAGATTTCTAAGTTCCTAGGAGCATGAAACCAGTGTAAACTAGTTGAAACCACTTAAAAATAGAGAATGAAATGAAAGTAAGTTTTTCAGTCTAAAATTTCCTCAAATCACGTCGAAATCGATCGAAACTGGATTCGAATCGAAGATATTGATCCACCTTAGGCTCTGATACCACTTGTTGGTCATTAAACTACCAAACAAGGATCAAAAGTTAAAGAAAAAGCTTAAGGATGGTTTCCACCTTTCAGTGCATGTAGTGTGTGTTCTTGAGACAAACGTACTTGGTGGCAACTTAGGAAAATACTTTTGATAAACCCTAATAAGGGAAGTTTGGGCTTTATATACCACAAGTATTTGGTATATTAAAGCCCAATCACCTAACTTATACAAAATATCACAAGTTACCCCTTACTACAACCCATTAATTAACAACATATAAACCCAAGATTACAATAATTAAAGGATGCTACAATATTTTCCTAACAGAACTGTAATAAGCAGCCGCTCGTTCATTCATCTGTTTTTCAACCCTGGAAATATTTGTCAATAGTGTAAATTTAAATGCCCTAATGTATTGTAGTCGCTCGTTTATTAATACGTTTAAATTCGAGTATGTATGACACCCTAATTAACAACCTCATCAACATTTAGATTTCATATATGATCTCATTCAGTCGTCTGATTTCAGCCGTGCAAATATCTGTCAATAGTGTAAATTTAAATGGCGTGATGTATTGCAGTTGCTCATTCATTAATACGTTTAAACAACATAATGATAATACGAAGCGATTTATTGTCAGAATTAAAAGCAAGACCTTTGAACTACAATAAGCAGTCGCTCATTCAGTCATCTGTTTTCAGCCGTGGAAATATTCGTCAATAGTGTAAATTTAAATGCCCTGGTGTATTGCACTCGCTCATTCATTAATACGTCGTGTATTGCACTCGCTCATTTATTAATACGTTTAATAATTATAGTAACTTAAGTAAATCAATATAGATTAAAAGCAAAACCTTTAAACTATAAAAACTTTTGAACGATTTAGTGTTGTATAATTTATTTGTTCTTCGATATGTTCCATAATGTATTGTTGTTCAATTTGAAGTACAATAAGCAGTCGCTCATTCAGTCGTCTGTTTTTCAGCCGTGGAAATATTCGTCAATAGTGTAAATTTAAATGCCATAGTGTATGGCACTCGCTCATTTATTAATATGTCGTGTATTGCACTCGCTCATTTATTAGTACGTTTAATACCATTATAGTAACTTAAGTAAATCAATATAGAATTAAAACCAAAACCTTTGAACGGTTTAGTGTTGTATTATTTATTTGTTCTTCGATTTGTTCCATAATGTATTGTTGTTCGATTTGAACTACAATAAGCAGTCGATCATTCAGTAGTCTGTTTCTCACCCATGGAAAATTTGTCAATAGTGTAAATTTAAATGCCCTAGTGTATAGCAGTCGATCATTTATTAATACGTTTAATACAATTATAGTAACGTTAGAAGATTATATAATGAAAACACGAAACAATTTATTGTCAGAATTAACAGCAAAACCTTTGAACTACAAAAAACTTTGTACGGTTTAGTGTTGTATAATTTATTTATTCTTCAATTTGTTCCATAATGTATTGTTGTTCGATTTGATAAAAAAATACATGTAATCATTAAAAAACCCGTGCTATGTATTAAACAATCTCTTGTGCATCATCAATGACTGCAATTAAAATTGCTCAGAATTTTATCGTCCATGTATTTTTTAAACAAATCAAACAATACATTATATAGAACAACTCGAAGAACAAATACATTATAGAACACTAAACCCTTCGAAGAACAACAATACATTGTAGAATAAATTGAAGATCAAACACTTTCAATTCAGCCGCATGTATAGAAGACCGGTCCATGTATTTTTATAACAAACCGAACAACAATACATTATGGAACAAACCGAAGAACAAATAAATTATACAACACTAAACTTTTCGAAGAACAATACATTATTCAGTCATATATATAGAAGACGAAAACATTCTCATACATCTCAAATAGATACTCTTTAGACCAGTAGGAAGCTGCGAGACTGTAAAAAAAATCATAAATTAGTGCAACGATAAACAAAACCATAAACAGTTACAAACAACCTGAAATCCAAAAGATCAATGTGTACCTGTTGAACCTGCCACGATAGACAAAGACAAACAAAACAGAATGACGACAAACAAACCTCAGATCTGAAAGACAAATCGTACCTGACACACGTTCTGTAGCGACCCTAGCCATCGCTACCATTTCTAGCGTAACTCTAAGCGTCTAATGGTACTATAACTTAGAAGATACAAAATACGGTAGAAAATTTTTTTCCTTTTTCATAAGTAGTTCGTTTCCTGTACATGTCAAAAGAATATAACTACGCGACAGAATAATTTCTTCGAGTCCTAATTACACCTAATCCTAGTTCATAATTACTCGGGACGGTTGCGATGGCACAGCAAAAGCTCCTATGCGCCCGGCCTCACAGGTCGTCATCCATACACACACGTCCACCCCCAAAAGACGCTCGGAAGCTTCAAGAGATAGGCCTTGCCGGCTAGGCGATCACGTACCGTGATCAGAAGTACCTACAACACATAACATAAAAGAATGAGCCACCGAGGCTCAGTAAGCAGAAATCATGCATGTATGCACGTGTCCCTTTCCCACAACGGCAATCCACGCCGAAACCTATAACATTTTGCAAGGGCGATCTACGCCGATGCTCATAACATTTCGCAAAGGCAATCCGCGCCGATGCTCATCACACTCATACTAACATCACTCAGGGCCCTCGGCTAATCTCACTATGCACCACAAAGAGCTCACGTCCACTAGGGACAAATAGACAGCGGTCCACGCCGGATGGCCATACCTAGGATGCACATCGTTCCCCTAGGTTGCCATATGTACCCGGCCGTCCCCGACTGTCGGCGGTCGCTCACGCTGGTAGCCCACGCTGAGGTTGCCTACACCAGGGTACCACCCTGTGTCGCTTATACCCCCAGGTCGCACCCTCCAGGTCGCACCCTACCGCCACGGGCATTGCCCAATCATATCATAAGTACATCCATACGGCCTCATTGCCAACGGGCATCGCCCTAATATATTTCATTATATTTACAATAATAGTAGTATATGTATACGGCCCTTTCGCCAACGGGTCTTCGCCCTAATATATTTTATTATATACATAATAATAATATATGTATACGGCCCTTTCGCCAACGGGTCTTCGCCCTAATATATTTCATTATATACATAATAATAATATATGTATACGGCCCTTTCGCCAACGGGTCTTCGCCCTAATATATTTCATATATACATAATAATAATGTATACGGCCCTTTCGCCAACGGGTCTTCGCCATAATATATTTCATTATATACATAATAATAATATATGTATACGGCCCTTTCGCCGACGGGTCTTCGCCCTAATATATTTCATTATATACATAATAATAATATATGTATACGGCCCCTTTTCAGCCCAATGCAGTACACATTTGGGAGGTCCATATTGCCTTTTTGGCCCAATGCGTCCGCCAATTGGGAGGCAACCCCGGTACAGTCCACATTTGGGAGGCTATCTATGCCTTTACCGCCCAATGTTATTTCGAATGTGCCATATACATATTTACATAATAGTACGACGACGCTAAACGCCGCCCTGGTAGCATAGTGGACAACCCTTGACTCAACTACGAGTCGACAACACACGCCCATATCGGCAATGTATCAATCGCTTTCAAGCGATACACCATACATGTGCATAGTTGACTCCTACGACCCTCCCACATATGATCGTGTATGCACATGAGTATGAAAATGCAACAAATGCCAGACGAAATTACCAAGAGACAGCATATACAATTGGTCCACGAAATTCATGTAATCATCGAGGCACATAGTCACGTAATATCAAGTAAACACAATTCAGGTAAGCCTCGAAGCACCTAGTCATCCAATTAAAAACTTCAGACACGTTCACATGAAGACATATCAATTAAATCACGTAAACATGAAATCACCGAAGCACGTGGTCGCATAAAGCAATTACATTCAAACAAGTTATGTGTCGTAGTTGGATTTCTACTTACCTGTCGTCTAAGCGTAATTAGTTTCTCCCCGTTCGCTCCTAACGTACGACCTTTAAACTTAAGTGTTATCGTATTAGTATTACGCCCTCGTAAATTAATTAGGTCGAACGAAACTGTCTAACTTCATTAATTTCGCTAGACTATAAATCGCTAGCTTCGAGTCCAGGCTAATTTCTCAAGTATAGAGTTGGGCTTAATCTAGATTATAGCACATCCTCGTAATAATTTATGAACTAACTAAGGGAATTGGGCCAATCTTTGGCTAAGCCCAACTAAAGTTAAGCCTAAGTCAAATTAACTCTCGGACTTGAGATTCGCAGCTTGCAATGGTTCGCAAAACGGCACCAATCGAGTTCGCAAAATTCATAGCTCTTAGGGTTCGCAATTTGGTAGCATACCGCGAAATGGTCTGAGTTCACAAACCTTTCCAACCCGCAAAACCCCATGAATTCGCAAAAAGGCTTGGACTCGCAAAATAGAGCCGTGTCTTGCTGAAGGTTTGCGAAGTTGGACCCGCGAAGTTTTGGATTCGCCAACCGTTTCGTTGCATGGAATTCGCAAAGAGCTGGAGCTATTTGAGTTCGCAAAACTGTCGCAGCCCGTGAAGTAGGCGAGTTCGCAAAGTAGGTTTTGCGGCCCCCTTACTTTGCGGCTTGGGTGGATTCGCTGAAGGGATTCGCAAAAAGAATGGGTTCGCAAAGCTCTTCAATTCGCAAACTTCGTTCGGCCCGCAAAGCGTCCTCAGTTCGCCAACTTCCCGAGTTCGCAAGTGCATGGGCCCGTAAACTTCAATTCGCAAAGCAGTTTTGCGGCTTCTTCACTTTGCGGCTTCGAGGATTCGCTATATCAGTTCGCGGCCTTGGACCCGCAAAGTTTTGCGCCCGCAAAACTCCAGTTCGCAAATCCTCTCTCTCTCGTTGAGTTCGCGAGGTGCTCGATTCGCGAAGTTGCCGAGTTCGCCAACTTCGCCGGACCCGCAAAGTCTTCAATTCGCTAAAGGTTTGTCGCTCGAAAACTCGTTTCGCATTGGATTCGTCCGATTTTCAGAAAAATGGACATTTGCCCGATTTTGGTAAAAACGTTTGTCGATTCTATCAATCGGCCGAAAGCGATATCATTCTTAGCAAATCTCTCGAAACACAAATAAAAACTTCTACAATTCAATATACCCTAAATCGCCCGATTTTTGATTCCACTAAAATCACCCGAAACCTATTTAACTAAGTCGCCCGATTTCTACTCAACAATTAAATTCAAACACCAAACCTTAACTACGATTCGCCCGATTGTGTCTATAACTTGGTATTCATCCTAAAATAATATCATCACTTAAATATTTGCCCGATTTCAAGTTTCGCCCGATTTTTCACCAAACACACTCACGTTAAACTACTAGCAAATCGCCCGAAATACAACAAAACACGCTAGCAATTCGGAATCGTCCGATTTCACCTATTCCCTCGAACTTGATCATATCCCCGAATGATCTCCTAAGCATGCAACATGCATAACCACTCCAAAACCCATATATTGGGTTCAAAACATAACAAATAATATTAAACACAAAATTCCACAACAAGGTCGACATCTACCAGTTCGATCCATCCACAAATTTCACTTAATACAAATTATTTAATAGCTATCAATGTCATGTAAACCAAGGTTCATTATCTCGAAATTTTAGCGGCCATAACACCAAATTTCGAAATCCTTGAACCTATTTATGTGTTGTAGGTGAAGAAATCCACCTACCTATCCTCCAAGCCGCGTTTGATTTATTTCCAAGCTGATAATTGATTTGAGCTATTCTAACTCCACTCCTTTTGCTTCGACCATCACCTATTTTGTTCTATCCTTCATTAATCCATTATACCACATAAAGCATAAGTAAATACTCGAGCTTATGAATAGAATTCTTACCACCCATCAAGCTCGTTGGAACTTATTGATAGGCTGAAATATGGAGCGATCTTGTCAAAACCCCTCGTCACCTTATTTCTTCCTTATTTTTCTTATGCTCTTCACGTTTTATTAGAGAGTTTGCAATTGAAGTTTTTCCTTTATTTCTCTTCCCTATATTACGTTTTATACTTTGACCAAGCAAGATATTTTTATGCAAGTTATCAAGTGGAGGTATGGCTCTCACGTGAATTGTCCCATAAATTGTGGAAGCTTGTCTTGATCTTATTATTTAATTCACTTGGGCCAAACTAACCACTCTTGGGCCTTAACATATCCCCTACCCATTTAAAATATATTGGGCCCTTGTTATTGTTATTTGGCTAATGCTTCTTGGGCTCATATATTAGTTTGGTCGATGCTATTTATTGGATCATTTTGAATTGGGCCGAGGCTCATTCGGATCAACGATTGTTTGGGGCCGAATTCCTCACCCGATTTCCGATCCACTCGAACATCAATATCATAAATTCCGAACTTGTCCAAAATTAATTATATCGAAATCCCGTATAAAATCACGGGCGTTACACGTTCAAAAGAACCTTTCAGATGCTATTTCAACCGCGAATACATGCACGACCATACGCAATGTAAGGACAACTGCACGACTGTATGACTACAAAACACCAATGATAACTCAAAAATGAAATAAATACCTGGTGCACATTCAAACCAACCTTACAGATATTCTTTTCAACCATACGGAATGGAGATATAACCACACGACTGTATCAAATTCTATTGCAACTCCATTAGATGCTATTGACACCCGTAGGAAGTTGCACGACTGTAAGCTAACTGCACGACTGTATGATTAGAAAACACCATGATAACTCAAAAATGAAATGCGTACCTGACGCACATTCAAACCAACCCTACAGATATTCTTTTCAACCATACGCAATGGAGAGATAACTACACGATTGTATCAAATTCTATTGCAACTCCATTAGATACTCTTGACCCCCGTAAGAAGCTGAACGACTGTAAAATAACGTGAAACCTGCGACAATAAACAAATACAAACATACAGAGGGACGATAAACAAACCGGAAATGCAAACTCAAAAATGAAATGCGTACCTAGTGCACATTCAAACCAACCTTACGGATATTCTTTCAACCATACGCAATGGAGAGATAACTACATGACTGTATCAAATTCTATTGCAACTCCGTTAGATACTTTTGACACCCGTAAGAAGCTGCACGACTGTCAAATAACGTGAAACCTGCGACAATAAATAAATACAAACATACAGAGGGGCGATAAACAAACCGGAAATGCAAAACAACCTCAACACCACCAAACCATAAGATAGAGCATATAAATAACATTTTAATTTGAACTGACTCTTGGTCTTTTGACCTTTGACATTTAATGTGACTCTTGCTCTTCTGTCCTATAATATTCCAACTCCCATATATCAAATTAACATGAAAAAAAATGCATTTATGATGCCACCCATGTAATACAACTCACACATAAGGCTAAACTCGACATTATTTTTACTACTTTTTAAATCACACAATGATCTTCAATAAGGGCTGACGTGTCACATATCAATCTGCTATTGGGGTGGCAATTTGCGTAATTAGATCCGCATATAGGCCTAGGTTTGAAGTCCATATCGAACTTTTATATATATATATATATATATATATATGATTATGTGAATTGACTCTTCATCGTTACTGGGTGATCCCACGCAACACAAAAATGAATTTCTTTGTTTTGTACGTGTCACATGGAAGTATCATTTTGTTGATGACGTGTCACTCTAAGGAGAGTCCTTATCAATTTTTATATATTATAGATTAGAACAATGGCAGAGCCTAGCATTCTGTTAATATGAATCTTTGTTAAAGCCTAAAGAAATATTCACACTCAAAATTCTTGGACGATAATGCTTACGAGACAAGGCATAATACAGAATCAACTTATTCAAAAACATTTTCAATAGGCGGTATTCACTCGATGATGCTTACGGGGTGAAAGGATAAACTATAAAAACCTGATCTCATAACTCAATTTTATAATTAGCAGAGATACTACATTTAACTAGTAATCAATGTTGTATTTAGTAAAAGTGGCTTCATGGGCGGATCCAGAACTATATACTCGGGGGAGGGGTTGTGAAGAATAAATTGAATAGGCAAACCTAAAGTTAATATATCGTCAGTAGAAAAACAATAGTTTAAACGATATTCGATGTTTAGTTATGGTTTCCACAAAAGAAAGTATTATAGTTGTTTTTACTTTCCGAAGTTGAATGATAGTTCATTTATATTTAGTTCTATTATATGTTGATGACAAGCTCATTGAGGTGAAGGATTTGAGAGCAGCTACGATGATTAATTATCTGAAGATTACATCTTATAGAGGGGTAGTAAAATTGCACATTATTCAGGAAAGCTACCTCAACTAGGATCTCTAGATATCGACATGCAAAATGTAAAACTAGCCACTACTCCTCTCCCGAGCCACTTTAGGTATCCGCTGCTAAGTCGAAAGCATTCAAAGAGGAAAAAGGGTAAATGGAACGGGCCCCTTTTTACTCAAGTTTGTTGAACCTGCAGTGGCTTATATGCCTCTTGATATTTTACATGATGTTATTGTTGTAAGCTGGTAAACAACTATTTGTGGAAAAAACATTGGCGAACAGTGAAATGGCATCACATACTTGAAGGATTTCCGAACCACTTGTTTGGAGTTTGGTGGCAACATTAATACGCTTGTTGGTTTATTGTCCCAAATTACGTCGGTGAACTCAATAAACGACGATCTCCTATATGTTACGTAATCTCTATTGAAACTTGTACAGTTAGCTCGAAAGCTGCTCCACAAGCGTCTTTACTTACTAGTGAAGCAGTATGATTACTATTATGCAATCAAAGAGATTTTATAATTGAAGGACATATTTAGCAAATGTACTCGGTAACATGTAGTTAATTACAATTTTATGTGACAGTTAAAGTGCTAATCAATTCATAAGAACATTTACAACGAAGGAATTAAGCATATTAATGTTAGCTATCATTTTAGTGGACTAATTTAGAAGCCTTTGTCCTGATGAACCGCTAGTTTCAGTTACAATTTGATTATAGTTTTTCAAATCGGATGAACACCTCTAGTTAAACCTAGAAACTGGTGTATGCAGTTATTTACATATTTAGTGAACTCATTTAGAAGCCTTTGTACGGATGTATCAACATTGAAGTCTTACCTTATTTATTAGTCACTCTGCACGCTTCACGCAAGAGTATGATTCCCAAGCTTGCTTTGACATTGTTATTGCCTTAATCTTCTTGAATACTTTGTTATTTACTCTTTGGCGTATGAGTTACAATTTCCTCTTATCATTTCCTTATTTCTCGATAAATAGCCTTTTTGTGCATCATTTGTACAGTCTCTGTGGAACCTTTCTTCATGATATCTAGCAATTCGTAGTAATCCAATAACTCATATGGAGTTGTCATCGGTAGTGATTTTTCCATCTAAAACAGGAACAAAAAACTAGTTAGAGCTTGTTCATGATATTGCATAACAAAAAACAGGAGCAAATAGTTTCATACCACTATTTGATTAAGGAAAAAAACAAGAAGTTTATTTATTAATCCAATAATATTTACGCCAAATTACAATGAGCAAGATTTATAGCCTTCTTTATTTCTTTCAACGGATTTATTCTTGAGCGTCACACAGTCATTGCTTGTCTTAACTCGTGATTCTTGGTCTCATACTCACCTTGCATTAGAACGTTCGGAAGATGATTAGGGCACTTAGGAAATTCCTCACTCGGCCAAATATAAATTTTAATCCTTTAACATAGCGTTTAGTCATCCATTTTGTGCCTTCTCCAACTTTCTTTTCTTTATTTGAAAACCCTTTGAGCCTTCAACCGACAATATAAAATTTTGGCGGGATGTTCAATCAAGAAAAGGAGGGGAGAATAATAAAAAATAAAATGACAAAAGAAGGAGGAAAACGCACACGAGGAATGCTCAACGCACAAAGAAAAACATATCAAATGAACCTGCCTCTCAAAATCTTTAAGAAGAAGGGCATGGATCTTGCTGTGAACTTCTCCATCGATAATACCGTGCACTCGTCAGAACAGCTGGAAAGAGGAGCACCACGACGTGAACTTCTCCAACGATAATCCGGCCTTAAATTGAGACAACGAGAAGAGGAGCACAGCCTTGGGTTCGAATTCCAGAACCGTGAACTTCTTCAAATTGATAATCTCTGAAACCTCTTGAGGGATTAAGAGAAAAGGAGCACGGTATCGGCCCAAGAACCAACTAGAAGAACTTCGCCTTAGATAATCTCTCAGCTTCGTAGAGAAGCGGAACTTCAGCTTGTAATACCCGTAAAATTAATATGGGATTAGGACATAATTACTTTGTAATGTTCGAAATTTATGAAATTGACTTTCAGACGAAACGGATTTTCGGAATCAAGTCGAAGCTATTAATTTGGGCCGGAGAGAAAACAACATGGGACGAAATACTAAGAAAGCCCAAATCATGAATGTGTTAAGAATAGTAAAGAGACTAATAAGGCCCAATAGAATTGATAATTAGACATTTCCTAACGCACTAAGGAAAGTAACGTGGGTATATAGTCACCTACTTTGAACTTAGAGCTCCACCACCTTGAATAACCAATCGTGAATGAGCTAGAATGGTTCGAAGGTTTCTTAGCATAAAGGAGGATTATTAGCCAAGGAGAAAACGTAAGATCAAAGGAAGAAAAAAATAAAGAACCAGGAGAAAACCAAAGAAAGTCCGAGCAGAATTAGAACTTCGAAATTTTCTTAGGAGGTAAGAATTCTATCTATCAGCATGCGTGTTTATATTACTTGGCTTAGTGGAATAGTTGAAGTTCAGAGTGTGTTATGTAAAGGAAGAAATAAAAGAGCAGTGAAGGAAAACGAGCTCAGTCGATTTCAACCTAGAGGATTTAACCCAAACCTAGCTCGGAGGATAGGTAGGTGGTTTTAACCCCTACAAACCCTTTTAAGCCGTATTGTATTCCTCAAAAATATCAAAATTCGAATGGAAGGCCATTCGAGTTCAAAGTTTGGATTTTAGAAATTTTTGGTATTTTTGTGGAGTTCTTGACGTGTTATGATGTGAAATCGGACTCAATATATGAGTTCTATGCGCTGTGTAATTGTGTACATAATTATGGAATCGACTTAAGTGAATAATTTCTGAAAATTAGGGTTTGTTCCTGGTTCGTGAAGTTTTTCGAGTGAACAGTGAGTTTTGCGAGTGATTTTAATTTTGCGAGTGATTTTAAGTCACGGGCCGATTGATTTCGCGGGTTATGAGTGAAAAGTATTTTAAATGAATAGTAAAATCGGTCGAATGGAATTTCGGGTCGCGAAAGTTTGTCTTGGGGCCAAATATTTTCGCAGTGTGAGTAAAACGGTTTTCGCGGGCCATAATTTGGATTCTCGCGGGCTGAAGCATTTCGCGGGTCATGAGACAGTGGCGAGCCGACTTTGGGTGCGGGCCGACTTTAATACGCAGGGTGATTCCTGTTAGAAAAGTCGGGCTTCTCGCTGGCCTAAACCAGGTTTCGCGGGTCTGATCGAGCGATTAGCGAATTCAACAAGTTTTTGCGAATTCGAACGTCCTGACGTTTTGCGGGTTGACCAATGTTTAAAAGGTGGGATTGGGCGATTTGAGGATTTGGGCTTTGAGCAAAATTCGTTTGAGTTGACCAGTGATTTTAATTTTTGGGCTTTTGCCCCATTCCAGGCCCAATTATTTTAAATAAAATTATTCTCAGCCCAAATCATTTTAAAATAAAAATATTTTCGTACTATAACTTATAATTTCGGGTCAACCCATATTTTAAATTATAAATATTATTTTTTGGATTTTAAAACCTTCGGCCTAGTTTAATAATTGTACGATTATGTGATTTGGAGTACGTGTTTCAATGTTGACTATTATGTGTGCATTTCATGACATGCACGGGAGAGATGATGGTACCGTATTTGTACGGTGACACCTTACGTTGTCGGTTGAGTGGGGTAGAGTGACCGTTATTGGTCGTCAGGGTTAGACTCGCGTAGCACCTGGTGGGAGAGGGGGTTTGCGACACCCATCTACTCGGGATTGAGCCACCCGAGGTGTATACCATCGGATATTATTTGGCTCAGGGACGGCTGATAGATGTGAGGTTTCTGTCTACCCGGGTTAGTGGTATACTACTCGGGGAAAACCGTCGGGTTGAGATTGTGTGCGGAAGGAGCGACCCGGCACGGCCATCGTGGGCTACCGCATGGTTTATGGCGTTCCTTGCCATTGCGCGCGTGGGTGCTGAGTCTAGCCGAGGGCCCTATTATGTATTGAGATGCAACATAGGTTCGAGCGTGCATTATTTCATGTTGTGAGGACTTGGGATTGGGTGGAGCGCACGCATACATAGCATGTTTTTACTGCCACCTACTGGGCAATTTTGCTCAGGGTTTTATTTTTTGTAGGTAAGACTGAGCCCGACACCGATAAGTGTCAGGGTGAGTTGTAGGCTGGCTGGCGGCGGTGACTCCATGGGCTTTTGAGGGCGGAGCAGTACATGGGACGCGACCTGTGGAGAGGCGTAAGATAGTCGGGTTTAGATTTTTGGGGCTTTCGGCCAGTTGTAGTTATATGACGTTCTTTTGGTAAACCCGACTTTAGATTATATATTTATATTATTCTCTTTAAAAAGTTTTTATAAATCGGGTCCTACGCGAGTTTCGTTGCGGAAATCCGCCAATTAACTTAATTAGGAAGTAGGGTCGCCACAGGTGGTATCAGAGCGTTAGGTTTTAGATTCCTTAGACTGTCCATGTACTGCCGCTCAAAAGCCGGAGAACCAGCCTTGCCTGTAAGTATTATGTTTTATCGTGACTATGTGTTTTTATGTGCTCGATTATGTATGGCACAGTATTTGGAAATGTCGAGGGGTAGACCGAGACGTGAGTTCGTAGGAGAAACGTGTCGGTGGGACGAACCTGAGTCCTCGACTCGCGAACGCGACACTATCCACCGTCTGACTGAACTGATCCAGCGTCAGTCCAACCAAATCAACGACCTAATCAATCATCGGAGCTCATCTGAGCACCGTTTCTCCCCACAGCCTGATCGAGTGGAAATCATTGGGGAGAGACTCCGTAAGCTAAATCCCCCTACCTTTGTCGAGGCCGTTAACCCGGCAGTGGCCGAAGACTGGATCGGCACGATTGAAGATCTGTTCGTTTAGAGCCGCGTCCCGAACAACGCGAAAGTACTGTGTGCCGTTTCCCTACTTAGGGGAAGCCGCGGTTCTGGTGGAACAGCGTGAAGGTGTTAGAGGATCCCGCTACTATGACGTGGGAACGCTTCAGAGAACTTTTTTATGACAAGTACTTCACTGCTCACGACCAGGAGCAGCGGATGTACGAGTTTATGAATCTGAAGCAAGGCCGTATGCCAGTTGCGGAGTATATCCGCCGGTTTGAGGAATCATCTCGCTTTGCTCCTCACCTTGTAGCAACTAACACACTAAAGGTGACGAGATTCCTCAGAGGACTGAAACCCGAGTTCTATCGGGACTTGAGTATAGCGGGTGTACGACAATTACGACAATTAGAATTCCGCCAGGCGACGGAGCGAGCATTAATAGCAGAACAGGCAGAAGGAGAGGCCCAGGAAGCCAACCGTAAGAGGGAGAGCCAGCAAGGAGGGAGCAGCCAGAAGCGGCAATTCGGCAAGGGCCCGAAGAATAAAGGGAACCAACCGGGTCAGCAGATGCGGCGCTCGACTTTAGTCAGGGACCAACTAATGTTCCTAATCGACCACCGGTGTCAGAGCCCCAATGCCAGCAATGCGGGTGGAATCATTTTGGCATCTGCTACGGACCAGGACCGGGGCAGAGTTTGCAATGTTTCTGGTGCGG